>VWYI01041344.1:0-23774 GCA_013399455.1 Anthoscopus minutus
TCCAGTGCAAGGTATTGAGACATTATTGAAGTAAAGGTTGAGAAATTACTTCGGGGAAAAAAATTATTTTCCTGCCCCAACTTGATATGAATTATTTTGAACTGCAATATTAGAAGCCGTAGGTCTGGTCAGATACTCTTTGTAAACTGAGACTGATAATTTAAAGTACACAATAAAATACACATTTGTGGATTCATTTGCCTTCAGAAGCAATTATCCATCTTAAACAGTCAAGAAGTCAGAAATGTATTTATGGACCTCTGCTCTATGTCGAGTGTTTGGCATGGTTTATAATGATGTTGAATTACAGGACCAATATTTATTTCATTCTGTGCTGTCTGAACTGTATTTCTTCTTCATATTGAGATGCTCATTTCCTTGCTCTTGATGCAGCCTCATAATGTAATAGTGAACATAAAATCAATAGCTGCTGTCTCAAAACAGTGTTGATCTTCTCTTCTGTACTTTGGTCTCCGGACTGGAGTATCAACAAGTTAAGCTATAAGCCTGTCATAAAATCTGTGCCCCTTGCACAGCCATCAAATATCTTAGTGACTAAGGACAACCATTTAAATCTTGTGTGCCTCTTCCGCTAATCTCACTCAGGGGAGCCTGGAATTCGATTGAATATTTGAGAAGTATTTTGTTCTCCACACATAGAGGGTGTGTGCTGAAGGTAAAGTAGGAAGAATATTATGTGCAACTGCATCATCTGCAGTTCACATCTTCAGAGGAGTGATAGGATGCTTGAGATGGGGACAAGCACTCCCTTTGCCCACAGCATGTCCCTGTGCCTATGGCATATGTGGGTGAAAGAAGTGAGGGCCAAACCACAATCTATCAGCACATTTCCCATGTGCACAGATAGAGTAATGTAGTTAATCTGAAGTAAGAAGCAGCAAAGTGTTTCTTTTTCTTCTGTACTGGTGAGGTTGTGAGGGAACCAGATTTGAGGTACAAGATCTTAGTGTATTCCATATAAATTAGCACAAGCTTTAAAATTCACTTTGGTATATAAATGTCCCAAAAAGTCATGCTGTATTTGTACATTATTGAGCCTGAAATTCTGATTGTGTGACTGAAATAAGCTGAAAAAAATTCTGCACTGAATTTCAGTAGGATTTGTATCTAACATTTTTTGGATCAAAAAGTAAAAATGAAAAAGACAAAATTGAATAAGCCCCAAATCAATGGATAGGGGATCTTTAAACACATTGTAATAAATATAACACAATCTACAAATGCATTTTAGAAGCATTTCAGAGGCCTTGATGATAATAATACACATCTTGGGTAGAGGGCAAGAGGAGAATTACAGCTTCGTGGAGTCAGTATACCAGAGCCCTGCAACATCAAACCTTTGATTTAGAGCTTATGATATATAGGGTTTAATTAAGCTTGTTGGGAACAACTATAGTGGAGAGTAAGCTGTTTCATAAACCTCTGCACTGTACAATCTATGTACTGTATTGCAAATCAAAACAGTATTGAAGCAAAGTGCATTGATAGTCCCTGAGCCACTACCAGCTTTAATAATAGAATTGCTGCAGATGCATGTTTGAAGTGGCTTTGTTTAAAGCCCTTGTTTTATTTACAGCGCAGATGGAAACTACTCTGCAGTAATAAGCCTTCCCCTTCTCAACAGTGTGTTTGTGTTTGTTGATGCTGGTTACCCCCTGATTCCTGATTTTAAAAGAAAATTTGTCGTGATTCATTGGGCAATTTATGCACCATTTACATGCAGTTCCCCAAGTGTTATTTGAAGTAATTGAGTACATATTTTTATGATCTATAAAACAGTCCTTTAAATTTGTACACATGAGAAAACTCTTTATGATGAACCAAAGAGTAACCATCCAAGTATGAATAGCATCTAAAAATCAGGGGCAAAATTTTCCCACAGCACTTCAAGTGCTTAAAACTTCATAGTAATTCTTCCTTTACTGCAGTTACTTACTCTTCATATGATACTCCTCATGTGTAACATCCTATTTTTCCAGGAAAAGTAGATACTATTTTTCCTTCCCTCCCACTGCTTTTCATTGTGGAGAAAACAGGAGAAGGGAAAGAGTAGGCAATTTTCTGAAGTATTGTAGAAATCTGCTGTGAAGATGGGAATAAAATCGTGAGAGAGCAGTGCTGATCTCACCTCTCCAGTCACAAGACTTGCAGAACCTTATGTCCTGTGAAGGGGCAGTGTGGAGTGGTGCCACTGGTAAGGAGGCAGTTGGGGTTGTCAGAGAAGCAGCTTCAATGTCTACACCATGTTCCCCAAAAGGGAAAATATAACCACACAGCTTTGCTAAATACTTTGAGAAGGCATGACCTGGTCATATTTTAATATGGTCTGTGCTCTACCTATGACAAGGAAACAAAAGTAATTATATCTGAAAAAAAAAATTAAACCAAACACTCATTACCTTTTTAGTTTAAATTCTCATCTTTAGAGGTTGCTGCCAATGCATTTCATTAAATAGCAAAGTGCTTCTTTGCATCACCATTTTCTGTACTTGTTTAACTCTTCTGAAGAAATTTCACCACTACATAAATATCATGGTTTCTTTGCCAGTCAAACTGATAAACTTTTGTGTGCTGTTTTTCCTCCGCTGACTTTATTATTGTTTCAAATTGCTAACCTTATATTTTGTTATGAAATACAAATGTAATGTTCTTTGGGAAGCAACTAATTATAAATTTGCGCCTCTTTACCAGTAAAATTTCAGGCAGGTAAAATTATATACTTGCATAAATAAAAATGTGAGTGTGAATCCATACAGGGAAGAAAAGCCAATATATATTCCATTATTGGTTTTATTTATTGCCTTTTGTTCCCTCAGAAATGCAGCTACCTGATGTTATAACATAAAGAAACTCTTTCTAAAACCTGTCTTTCCCTGCCCCCCCTTCTCAGAGCCTCACTTTAATAGACTGGCAAAATTTTATGATACTTATTCACTCGATCTTCTTGTCAAAAACCATAATTCTTCCAACATATTTTATTATCATTGCCTTTTTCAAGAAAACTTGGGAAGCTAATGTGGCATATAGAGTCTATGTACTAAAGAGCTAGTTTAGTTTAGGATCTTCTGCCTTTTTTACAAATGTATGGAAATGACAGAACTTTAAAAAGAAGAAATTAACCTGCTTCTAGAAAGATCCTTGTTTTGAAGAAACCCAGCTGGCACTATGAAAGAAAGAAAGTCATAGGAGGTTTCTAAATTTTCTGTTATCTATCCATCTGCTTTCTGTGTCAAATGTGGATGACATTATGAATAATAACATTGAACAAAGACTGACCGATAGTATACTTCCTACTCAGATATTCAGGGATAGAGACTTAATGTAGAAGCTTATAAGAGGACTGCATTATTAGTGATCTTGCTGCCTTCAGATGATCAGACATGGATAATCAGGGTGATATATTACATCAGAATGCTTAAGGCCAATTATTTATGGAATTTATCAATGAACTTTTTCTTCACTATTCTATTACACCATTGTCACCTTATAACCTACATGGAAGACCAGCTCTAAGAAATATTTGTGTCCCAGTAAGCACATATGTTTTGCATTTTTGTTTTTATGGTGGAATTTTTACACGTGTTAGTTTAAAACAAATGTTTCAGATGTCTTTATGAAAAGAAAGAAAAATTCTCCACACTGAGAAGATACATAAATTAAAATCCTACTGAATACCCAACATTAAATGAAGGGGCAATAACTAAACTGAAATTCAGTGCAAAATTAGCATTTCATGTTTAAAGTGTATAAAATATTTTTAACAATTTTCAAATTCAATGAATTATTCAAGTCAACAAAAATTACTTGTCGTGTCCATCATGGAGGGGGAAAATGTTTTGGAATTGGTAATGATTTTGCCTCCCTTATATTAATTAGGCAAACCACAGTTTCCTCACTATCAGAAGGATATGCAAATTGCACAACTAACATTAAATACCTACATATACTTTTGTGCCCCTATCTGTGGCATATGTACATGGGAGAATAACTGCTGCTTTAAAAAGAACAATGTTTCTCCACCATGTGATATGTTGTACATCTGTGAAGTTTGAAAAAGGCAAAGTCCCAACTCTTTGTAGTTATTTAGAATATAAGAGGGAGAAGGTTAACATCCAATATTTGCAAGAATGAAAAGCACCCTAAATATTTTGTTATGCTGTGGGATGCTGACAGGGCTTGTGTGCATAAAAAAGCATCAGATAAAACCCCATAGAATTCCCTAGAGGATTTCTCTACTATAAATTGTTTGGTAATCCTAATCTTTTTCAATCTGCTCTAAGGTCCCTGTGTAGAACTGGCCAGAAAACTGTTCCCAGAGAGGAGTTATCATCCTTTCACCATCAAAATGGGTGGAAGCCCAGTTGAGTCTCTTCAGATTCTAGTGCAGTTCAATATTTTTCTTAATGGCACAAGTGAAGAAATAGAGTATATGAGTATGCTTCTCTCAGGTGTTGCCGACACCATCCTAGGAAACCTGTCAACACTTTCTAAAGGGTTTACTTCCAAAAGTATCTTTACAAATAGAAGACGTGATCTGAAAACATAATAACGCTATTTCAGTAAGTGCATTATATTGGATTTAGATAGAAATAACCAGCTGAACAAGAATAGGATGGAAAAGACACAAACGTTGTAGTAATGTTCTTGTAGTTATGCCTGATCATAGATTAAAAATGAATTGTCAATATTACCCTGTAATAAACATGATGAATTACATGCAGTGATCAGTATAAGAGTTTAACCTGCAGAATTTATAAATTAGTAACTCTGCTCAGACCTGGTGTAAGTCATGAAGTTCTTCAGTCAATAATTTACAGTCGCATACTTCATGTCTGCTTTTGCATGACGAGCTAAGGCTAGAAGGGCTTCCTTTATGATAATATTCGAGCATGTCAAGGCTATTGGCATACCTTCTCTCACAGTCACACGCATAATTAGATTTTTTTTTCCCTTATTTACAATGTCACCATGGCATAAAATGCTTTATTTATTGAACTTTTTTATTTTAGTTTCAAAAGAAACTAAACATCAAACATGTTTGCTAATCAATAGCAGCAGTTAGTTCAGACAAGGGTGAGCCAGGAAAATTATTTTAAGACTGATGTAAAGTCATTGGGATGTGCTGGATTATAAGGCTCCCCCTTGCATGGCTACATACAGATTCCCATTCCACATTCAAAAAAGTCATCTTGTGCAATTCAGTGGTCACAGATCAAGCTCAGAATGATTACCTAAAATAACAAGGAGTAGTATTGAAGTTGTTGCCAGTGAACAAAGTTTGTGACAGAACAAGGCTGATAAACTCCATTTATTTTTATTTTTGACTTTAAAAAGATGTGAGCATTGAATTAGTTGTACTGGGATATCACAGCAGATGGTTGTTCACAAGCATATTCATTGTATGGGCTATTCTAGAAAGAGAAAATGGAGCAGGATGCCTTCTTCCAGAAGCTTATTCAATAAAGGAACTATTGTGGAAATTCTGCATAGTGAACCCTAGTTAACAGAAAAATGTTGCTTTTCTATAGGAAAATAATTGGTCTGAAAAGGATCACTGAGCTCAGTTGACTATTTCAGGTGCAGGAAGTAATGATACTTATGGAGGAAAAGGAGTTTAGGGCATCTTCCTTTAGTTCAACAATACATTCAATTGCTTTTCTCAAGTCCCTACAGCTGTAGGTTACTCTCTACATACACATATTATTACTAAGGGACTGTGCTCAATTATTTTTAGATCTGGAGAGGGTGTAATTATTCATCCCTATTGCCAAGCAGAAATAAAACTCTTGGTCCCTTCACCTCTACTGGACTTCATTTGGCCACATAAACTGGGAAGAGATTGGGCAGTGCCCCAACCCATTATGCAGCTCATCAGCAACTCTCACTATGCCAGGCCACTCCCTGGTAGGGACAGGTAGTCACTCTCCTGGATTTTGGACCCTTTCCACTGCAGAGCTAAAAGCATTGCAACAATTTTGTGATCCGTGTAAATACAGATCCCAGAGTTGTTTGCCATAGGGTCTTATAAAACAATCATGGAGAACACATGCTGCACAATGTTAGCACATGAAAGAAGCAAGCAGGCAGCAAGTTCAGTAGAGTTAATTTTCCCACTAACAATGCTTTTCATGATTTTGTTAAGTTAGTTAAAAAATTTACTTTGCAGATTTTTCTTTTTTTTTTTTCAGTTAAAGCAAAAGCAGGAGTCATAAAAGCCCACAACTATGCATGCACTTGGATGTATGACATGAGCTCATGTACATGTTGACATGAAGCATTTCTCTGTGCAGACTTCACTTTCTACATAGGTTCTCCCTACTCAGCTTCACATGACTTAGCATCTCTCAGCCAGCAGATCTGCTGCAGTACCTCTTTCACTGAAATGCAGTAGGCAGTCTTCTGCTGTGTGAGGAGCTGCAGGCACACCAAGCTGGTATGCAAGAGCTGCTGAATGACAGCTAGGGACCAGATAACCGATGATGTGCAAGTTGTGAGAACTGGATCAAGAGCAGAAGACTTCAATGCCACTGGTGGTGGCTGTAGTATGTGGCTCTTTACAGCTGCCTGTTTGAGAAGCAGCACAGCTTCAGTAAATCCTCAGCAAACTTATTTTTATCCTCCTGCATTTTAATGAAGTCATAGAAGAGACTCTTTGCTAAACAAAGAACCAAGACGTCCCTCAGGTAGTAACAGCGTGACATTACTGAGGCATCCCTAATGCAAATCATGCAATCTGCTGTCTCCACAATCCCTGAAGCATCAAGAGGTAGACATGCTGACATTCATAAACCTCAGGTGTAGGAGTACCAGGCTTTTATCAGAACAGAAATCATTCTGTTGCCCTGAAGCTGAACCCATTATTTGTGCTAGCTCAAGACAGCATCTCTACTTAAAGGCAGCACCAGGTAAAAATACCATGAGTGCTGTAAAGACAGAAGCAATAATTCACCTTCCGTTTTGGATTGGATTGAGGTTTGGCATCTTGGGCTGTGATCTAAGAAGCAGTTGCCACTGCTGCTGCAAAGTGCAAGAGATAATAGCTTTTTCTAGACCAGAATCTTGTTTTTAATGATTCCCATCCTTCTGCACTGAAAGGAGGGGGTTGGCCAGCCTTGCATTAGCTGGTGTTTGTTATACATTTGGACTTTCTCCTCAGTGAGGGTGGGGCCATTGCTTCCAAGAGGTTCACATACTACTCTTCAGGACTGAGAAGCAGCTTTTACCTACCATAGATTCATAGAATCTAAGTGGTTTGCACTGAAATGAACATTAAAGATCATCTCTTTCCAACTCCTCTATTATGAGCCGGGACATCTTCCATTATTCAACCACTAAAGCTTCATTCAACCTGGCCTCCAATACTTCCAGGGATGAAGCATCCACAACTTCTCTGGGCAACCTGTTCTAGTGTCTCATCACCCCCAAAGTAAAGAATTTCTTCCTAATTTTTGATCTAAACCTACCCTCTTTCAGTTTAAAGCTATTTACTCCTCATCCTGTCACTACATGCCTCTGTAGGAGCTTTCTTTAGGTAGTGGAAGACTGCTTAAGAAGCCTTATCTTCCCCAGGCTGAACAACCCCAAACTTTTCATCCTGTCTTCATAGCAGAGTAGATGACTTCTTAAGAAATACATGTGGTGTGACATTCCTCCTGTCAGGAAGAAGCCAAGGATGTGGGTCAAAGGGATTCTCATTCACTAAGTTCTCTTTATATCATGAAGAGAGTTGGAAGAATTAGAGTGAAAAGCGCGTACTATCTGTGCTTTGCTTTGACATTTCATTTCTGATGCTGGGAAGAGTTAAAAGGTTGGGATATTTTGAGTTTTTCTTGGAAGAAAATCCCAACTTCTCTTGTCCCTCAAGATAGAATTTGAAAATTCTAAGTTTCTCTCCGAGTTTAGGAAAATACCTCTTGGTACTAGAAATGAACCAAACTCTCCCCATTCATTCAGTCAGAATTACTTACAATGTCCTTTATGATCTCTGGCAGCTGGGAAAATTGGCTTTATGAAGTGTTTCAAAATGTAAAAAGCATGTTGTAGATTCCCTAAAGATGCAGATAATCATCTTACTACTTTCCTGTTGCTAGGCTACTTGCCTGACTAACACTAGTGCTGTCCTGGAGCAGGCACCCTGCTTCCTGGCTCCAAGTAGAGCTTGTGAATCTCCAGGACATGGCAGGAATTTTCCACTGTCTTCATGAAAGGATGGTCATGCCTCTACAGAGGAAGACAAAAGATAGGTACTTTAAAAAACAAAACAAAACAAAACAAAACAAAACAAAACAAAACAAATTGTTGTGGCAATGTGGAAAAAAATGAATTATGAAACCAAAATTTCCTGTTTAGGTTTCTGGAAAATGAGATTTTCCAGAAATCTAAAACATGGTTTTAGGGAAACATGTTTAGGGAAACAAAGACATGGGTCACTACAGGGAAGAAAGTCAAACTGAATGTAATTACAGTTAAACTCATGATAAACTTCATTTTTTAAGGTGAGTTTTATGCACAGTTAGTAAGGGCAACTGGCCTGCTAATTTGCAGAGTGGAATTCAGAAGTAGAAGCAGCCAACACAAGGAATATAACTGTCTCTTGGAAGTGGCAATGCCCATTTATTACAGCAAGACTAATTTCTGTGCTTGATCAAACAACTACCCAGTGAGAGGGGAAAATACTTTTATCATGGTTATTATTTTCAGAGTATTATTTTCAGAGTTAGATTTCTGAGAGAGCTAAGAACTCACATTAAAAAAGTGTAGTCAACCACTCAGTACAAACAAATACTAATTATGTCAATGCAGGTGACTCATTTCTTGTTTATGAGACAACAGTGGTGCCCTTCATCTTTGTTTAAGCCCCCTTAAAGTTAGTTTGTTAATTTTCTGATCATAGCACTATGGTTGATGTAGATTCTCCTGAGGCCAAGGGCTCCATGACTCTTAGAAGATACTGACCAGCTCTTAGTGAGCCTTGGAAACAATATTTTCCTTGCTGTTTTCTGAAACAGGGCCTCTGAGCACCCTAAATCTGTGGGATATATGTGCATAAAATAATCGGCACTCCAAAAAGAGGAATTTTATATTTGCTGGCCTTTTGAAACAAGTAAATAATTTTATCTGACTGTGTACTGAGAATTAGTAGCAAAATTGTATGGATTACAACATTTAGTTGTATTTATTGTTTACTTGATTAATTAGGAGTTCTCAAGATTTTAAAGTAAGCTTTTCCTCAGGCTGTCTCAAAAAATATTGCTTGATGCTTGTTTACTGCAGTCATCTTGGCCTTGATTAAAACATCGACATCTAAACTAAGAAAAGAACATATATTGTACTACATGCCACTTGCAAAAATAATTATAATATGGTATACTTTCCTTAAACTAATCTCATCTTTCCTGGCTTCTAGTTGTATGAAATAGTTTTACAGTTAAAAGATAATTTGCATAATGCTTTTTAAAGTCTTAATAGCTATAATAATTTTAATCTACTATGGAGTGTTTATAATGTATAGTGAGCTGAAGCATTTAATTGTGTAAAAAGGAATATTAAGGCACATCTTCTAATCAAAAGAGTAATGGGAATATTAAGTATGATGGGTTTTGTTATTTTTTCCTAATTGCATCTGGACATCCAATTTTATTACTTCTTTCAAAACCCAAATGACCATGAAAACTGAGGTTAAATCTTCACTATCAGAGATATGCTGAAATAAGCTCTATGCAGGTGTTTTATTTAGTACCCTCTCTGGGACTGCACCAGTTGGCTCTGTTGAGACCTGATCCTTCCCCCAGTCAATCAATAAATGTTCCCCATTCATGTTCTTTCAGCTAGGTTCAGGGTTTGTGTTATGATTGGTGGGTTTTATTTATTTACTGGAACATGAAAGACAAAAAATATGAGTCCTTATCTTCAGTATGCCATTTAGGCAGCTATCAATCTCATCAAGAGGTGCAGCAGATCTGACGTAAAGGACCTGCAGCTGTCCCGAAACAAAACACCCATTGCACATAATAACAGCCCCACACAGATTTCCCCTCTCAAGTGTCCAGGCCAGATACCACAGCATAGAATCAATGCAAATCTCTGAGCAGAGTATATAACATGGCCATTTTCTACAGATTTTATGCAATTCATCTTTTCAAACACACTTTTTTCCCCCTTTTTCTGATGATGGTTTCAAGTGGGAAAGTCGTTTCTTTGGTAACTGTATAGAATTTTATGGCAGCTTTGTTGGGAAAGCATCATTTTGATTCAATCTTGCCATCTTCACAAGATGAGGTAAAATTTCATAGCTGTGCAATGAAACCAGCAGTAAGGAAGAACAAAATTTCTACCATGCATGCCACGTGGTTGTGCTGAGTAAGCCACACTAGTTCTTTATTTTTAAAGTTCCTGTCAGAGACTGGAAAAGTTGATCTGTTTTGAGACACCTTGGAAGCTTGGAATGTGTGGTAGGGGGTGTGTCAGGCCTTGCTCTGGTGAGGTGGTGCCCTGCCCAACACCCCCCAGCCCCACAGTCATGTCAATCGTGTCTGTCAATCATGGCACACTGGAGGCAGCCCCTCAATGTCACCTTACCCACCCCTGAGTGGCCCAGAGACCAAAGTCCCACCTGGGAGGAAGGCCCAGGATGGGCCCAAAAGGTTTAAGAAGGATCTTGAGGCATGTTTTTCTTTAACCCTCCTTTCATCTGGGAGCTTTACATAGCTAGAACCCAGGAGCTGATAGCTATGCTTGTCTTTCTGTACCTTTCCTGTCTTCCTGTTTCTCTCCTTTTCTTCTTCATCTAACTCTCTTCTCACAGAACATAACATTGAATGGTTTGAAGGTTTTCTATGTTCAGTGGCCTAAGTACTTTGACTGTAAACTTTTGTGTGTTTTTACCTCTTGAGAATATTTGGTTGGGATTACCCAGAGCAAAAGTACCTTGGTTTAGCCTGGCATTTGAGTGACCAGGGTGTAACAGTACCATAAACTGAAAACAGAATTGCCATTGTATCAGGAATCCTAACATCTATATTCTAGTGTTCTAGTTTAGAAGAGAAAGTTGATAGTTGACATTTTATATAAAACATAAAGTTCTGGTATTGTTTGGTGGGGATTTTTCTTAATTTAATGATCAGATTATTTTGGTGTGATTCTTTTTATTTGTCCTTAATATTTTTGCCACATTGAGGCATAAAATATGTATATCACATCCAAAACTTACCAGAAGGAATATAAATGTATTAAGTCAGATTTTAATGCAAAAGTACTTTTTATTGAAACATTTCTTCTCTTTGTATAAGGCTGTGAAAACTAATTCAAAATTTTTGATGTGAAGGGACAGCTTTTGATTTTAAACAAACTGTTTATATTTACTCTTTTGAACAACTTATAATCTTGCTTCTTATTGTCCTTTATTGTCATTGTACTGATTGTTTTAGAACAAATCAATGCGTATTGTTGATGTTTCATATTAATCCATTGTACAAATTCAGAATCTACATCTCTGTGACTTTTTCCTATGGCTGTTCAAAATGAAAGATCAATATGCACATATGGATTTATTTATTAAAAATTATATGCTCTTTAATATGAAAGTAATATCATCTATGTTCTGGAGGTAGAATCTTCTATGATCCACCTGGGAAATAATTTATGTAATTAGGGGATGGTAGTCTTGTCTTTTATCACTTCAGGCAAGGCAGGAATTTTTTTCAGACACAATGATGCTGTGTTTTATAGCATTTGGTATCAGTAAGTCCCTTAAGGACTGAACATAAATGCAAATAAATTAGGAGCTTCGTTGCATATTTGCAATTTATGACAGAGTGTAGTTTCACCTACCAGCAGGAATACCATAAGAAAAGTAATTCTCTACTAGATCCCTGATGATTGCTTTGGAATTGTAGGGGGAAAAAATTACTCAGGCAAAACAGAGTTCCTCTTTGCTCCAGAAATTTGAAATATTTACTGTTTATGGATGTCAAGTCTGAGTACTATTCCAATTTTTTTCCTTTTCTCCCTTTCTTGCCATTCCTTTGCAGAATTTTGGAAGTAGAGATAATGGGTGCCTGAATACACACATGCCACAAAACTGCTGTTAAAAATCTGTGGTAAATTCCTTTACCTTACTTATCTGATAAAAATTAAATTATCTTACATGCTTAATAGTATACAGTACATATATTATAGATCAGAGCGAGTTGTTTTAATAATAACTTTTGTCATCTGTAGTGACTCTAATGCTTGGCTCAGGGGTGTAAATAGGATATTTCTCTATGCCTGCACACTATAAATAGTCTTGCATGAGCTTTGTAGTGGCATTGCTGCAAGTGAACACATTCAGTGATATTCCTCTGTCCATATGACACTCAGTTCCCTACTTGCATGCTGCAACCGTGTCTTTGTAGACAACATCAGCTGAACCTGCAAATTTTTTCATCATTTTGAATGCACTGATATTATTGTTCAGCAAAGAAAGTCACGTTTTGGAACACAAAGAAGATGGGGTACAAGAGAGGGTTCCCAATGCCAAACTGAGTGTGTGTGATGGAACTTAGACCAGCAGCAACTTCTGCTGGGAATTGTTCTGCAAAATCAGATCTTCCAGTGTGAGTGCTTGGAATTGGAATGTTTTATTGAAGTTATGGCTGAAAGGTTTTGGAGATATCTCTGATGATTTTCTATTTTCACTAAACTTCTACCGTACAAGACTACTAATCTGTTTATTTATTTCCATGAGCATTTTTACTGCATGCCCATCTGTTTGGCCTTTGGAATGCTTATACCAGGAAGTTATAACCTAGAAGAAGCCGACCTGAAACCAGCTGCAGTTTCCTTGGTTTTCTAATCCATCTTCTTTGTTTCTTTTCACTTGTCTATATTTTTTGAAGACAAAGTGTATGCTTGTAGAAACCTCAACCTGAAAACCTTCCTGTTTACTGGTACATTTAACTGTCAGATATACTGAAGGCATTTAATAAACATAATTTTGCTTTGAAAATAGCCATATCTAGATAGAAAGTTGTTTTCAGGTTATAAGACCATTTTAGATTGTTTCTTTGAATAGGTAATTCTGAAGTAGCTTATTTTCCTTTCTTCATCCTGCAGCAAGAATAAAAGAGCCTTTATGTTTTCCCAAGGTATAACATAGTTTGAAGTGTTTGAAAACTGCATGCTGAAAATCCTCCATTTCTGGCTTTCCATTGAATCCAAACAGTATGCCAGTGCCTGGTTCCCCAGATACATGCAAATATATGTGCACCTGTCTGCACTGGAGCTCTTCACATTGATAGAAATGTTGCTGTTTACTTCAGTGATTGCCCATTGAAATAATGATAGTACATTTATATTTAGATAGTAGCATCTATTTCAAATGATCCTGAAGAACCTTATCATCGTTAAGACTCTCTGTCAGTCATAAGGAATCCCTAGGGATTTCAGTGCATCATGTTTGGATTTTATCACAGGAACAGGGATATGGAGATTTGGAGGATCTGAGGAATGATTTTCTGAGTCAATTTGCAAAATTCACCACTTTAAAAGGAAAAATCTTTGCTAGTTGTTGAACTTAAACATAATTTGGTAACATAAGGCAACTTCCAGTCAAGGTAGGTGACAAGATAGCTTAAAAATTGACTGGACCAGGGGGCTGAAAGGGCAGTGGTGCTGAGTTCACCTGATAGTTAACAGTGTCATGCCTCAGGATCTCATACTGAGGTCCAGAGTATTTAATGTCTTTATTAACAACCTAAAAAACAGGACGGAGTATCCCTGAAGATTTTCAGGTGATACCTGAAAGATTGTGGGGTGGCTCCACAATGGAAAGCAGGGCTGCTACTCAAAGCAGCTGAACAATGATGAGAAAGTGTGTTGACAGGAGTATGACAGATCCAAATGCCAAGTCCTATAGACGGGTTGAGGAACTCCATTTTCAGAACACATGGAGGCCCAAACAGCTGGAAAGCAGCTTGGAAGAAAAAACAACCTAGGGCTGTCTTTGTGAAAAGTAGATTGAAGGGGAATCATCAATGTGTCCTTGCAGCAGAGAAGGTCAAAGGCACTCTGGCATGTATTAGGAGGGCTGAGGGAGAGAATCTTTCCTCTCTGCTCAACACTGGATCCAGTGTGGGCTCACCAGGACAAGGTAAACAGAGATATACCAGAGTGAGGTTTGTGTGGGGCTGCTGAGATAATGGGAGCCTGCAGCATGAGGTATTTGAGGGAGCTGGGGTCTTTCAGCTAGGAGAAGAGAAAGAGGAATTTTATTTCTTTGTACAGCTGCCTAACGAATCATATGGTGGAGCTGGAGCCTGAGTTTTCTCAGAGGAAATCAGTGGAAGGATTAGAGGGAATGGGAAATATTTCAGATCATTACTATGAGTTCTCCAAAACAGTCATGTACACATGCACTTTAGATCTATAAATATCTTCCAAAAGTTATATTTTGACAGGATTTGGGAGTGAATGTATCCAAGGAAACGAATTCTTTCTCATCAAGTAGAGTTGAAACTGCATTAATATCATATACATTAATATATATGCCAAATGAAAGAGTTTTTAAGGCATTTTACGTATGTACATCTAAAGTCTATAATTTTATTTAAATACCTTAAGTAAAATTATTCTGCATTTAGAAATTACTGTGATCTTTTTGTATATTGGATGTTCTTATATTTTAATTTAGAGCTTGCTAATCTAAACCATAAGAATCCTTTTCACTGTCAAGTAATCATTTCTAAATATTTTTTTTCTAGAATGTAAGAGATGAATTTTTTAGCAAACACAATTCTAAGCTCATCTATCTGCATTTATTCATGTGACAAAGAGGGAAGACGAAAATATGAAATTATGTTTCTAAAGACAGTTCAGACATTTTCCTTTCTTATGCAAATGGTATAAAATCACACACAATAGTTTTAAAGAGAGATGAGAGGAGAAAAATCTGGGATTACAGCTGTTATGTAATGAACAGCAATTTTTATAGCTCTTTCCAGACTGTTGCCTTTTTAATGTTGGAAAAAGTATTTACCAGAACCAAGTAATAATTTTTTTTAGTGGAACAAAATACTTTTAAAGAATTAATAGCCATGGTTGTATTAGCAGTAGAGCCACAAGCCAGTTACTGCACCTGATGTTACCTCTAACTCACAAGTACCACTATAGAGAGCAGAGAGGGTGTACAAGGACAGCTCCCTTCTCCATGGCCTCAAAGGTAACAGTCCATCCTACCTCAGCAAGGGAAAAGATTGGCAAAAGCAGGGTTGGGATACACAGGACATTAATTTTCTACATCCTAACCATTCATCTTCCATGATGAGCAGGAGAGCAAAGGGTACCGAAGTTAATAAAGTGGTGTTAAAATCTTACAGTGAATTTCATGTAAGAAGATTGCTGTGGTATTTTGCTTCAAATAATTTACAGAGGAAAAAATGCCATTTCTTTGCACTTCAAAGAATAATTTCCTTTCAATGCTTTAAGTCTTAGCACCTTTTGACTTTTTGTTTTAAATTGCAGCAGTCTTTTTTCAGGCATTTTCTCTATCTTAGGCCTTCTTTTGGAAATGGCATTACTTCTAGAGACAATACATGTTTTATTACTTCTCCAACTTCCAAACTCAAGGAAAAGAGCATACCTCTTTTTCTATAGGACAATATTTATTGTTTTGTATATGACAAAGTAATGATTTCTTGGAGGCTTATTAACAGAGCTGAGTGAAAACTGCAAAATATATCAATAAAGTGTTGATAAATGTAAAAATGAGTGGCTTAGCTGCTCCTTTACCCCTCTTCTGGCTTTTTAGCAGGGAGTAGCTGACCATTACCATGAGTTCTACAGAAGAAGTGGAAATATGCTTAGTTCTCTGTGAAAATATATTCTCTAAACTATGCCTCTGAAATAAGAATATTTTAAATTCACAAATTTGAGACTTTATACCACAAGCATTTTGGATGGGAGGAATTGTTCAGTTCCTTAAAATATAAGATTTCTGAGAGGGAACTGCTTAAAAAGCCTACAATAAACATCTTTCTGCTTCTTTTGCCCCTAGGACTGTGATATCTGTGATATGAAGCGCATAAACAATGCTGAGAGAAGATGTAATATAATTAATATTAGAGTAGCCTCTTAAAAAAAAAAGATACCACCGGTAAAACATGTAGGTGCCAAGAAAAAAACACAAACCAACCCAACCCAAAAAATTAGAAAACACAAACCAACTCACACATGATCTTTCCTTACTATGTTTAGATAGGTAGTTCCTTTTAAATTGTTTTGTTTTCATAGCAAACCCAGAGATTTGTTGAATAATTTCGCATCTCTCTTATGAATGCATTCATTCATTCATAGAACAAAAGCTCAGTGATTCTCACAGCACTCAGATGCCCAAAAACAGGAGTTTTATGAGGAAGGAGTGAGGAAGCCATGAACATGCAGTAGCACAAAAAACACCAATTACCTGTTTATTCAGCATTTGACTAGCAAAGGCAATTCCAAGAGCAAGGAGGTTTCAAGAATAGGCTGCAATCTTCTGGTGTGGAAGCAGAACCCAGAGGGTTTTCCAATGTATTTTCATTCCATCAATAGACTGGGCAATCTTTTCCTACTGTGTTCAGCTTGTAGGGGAGAAACATTGTGCCAGCTGTTGAGGGGCCAAATTGACTCTTCAGGAATGTGATGTTGTTGTAGCTAAGAAAACCTACCATTTACTTACAAGGCTGGACCACAGTGTCCCAACTGTGATAAATGATAAATGAAGCCTTGAAATCTCATAATTGATGGACGTGGGGTTTGACCAGTGTAGGAAATGCTAAGCCCTCACGAAACAACTGAATACCAAAGGAAAAGGTTAATCTATCTAAGTGACATTTTTTTTGCTTAAATATCTAATACTGAATATGTTCCTTAATGTCTGTTAAAAGAAAACCATATCACTCATTTTGCTGCAGTCCTCATCACTGGTGGTCAAAGAGTCCCTCTCATGTATTTTTGTCTTTCTCTGTAAGGGCTTCTTGGGCATTTTGTCATGTCTGAGCACTAATTCAGTATTTCTGTACTCCCTTCTGAAAGTGTAGGACGTGATCCATACATCTAAACCTTGTACGGGCTAATTAAGTAAAACTATTGATCTTTCCACAGTAAAGATCTGCCATATACAACTATCATTATGGCTGAGTATTTCATCGAGTCGGAGATCTTCAATCATGACTAGAAGTTTTTCTGCTTATAAGGGGTGGAGAGCAGCACAGACATTGAGGCTGGATACCTAAGTAACTGCTACGTGGAATAGGGATCTACATTTGCTGCAGTTTCCTTATGTGCTGTTGTCACATTCCATCAAAAATTGTGAATGCTCATAGGAAAATAGCAAAATGTCTTTTATACTGCACAGGCTATCAATGTATTGAGAGATAGTTTTTGGAAGGCTAAAGTCTGAGAACAAACACAACATAAAAGTTGGACCACCTGTTGGGGAAAGCTGCCTAGCATTCAGAGGTCTCTCCAGGGTTTTCACAGTTATCGTGCAGTCAACATTTACATTGCTATTAGAAGAATCCCTTTGTAGACCCCTTCAGCTTTTCAGTGTAGTGAAACTCTGGTGGGTAGGTGAGGGGCTTTTTCATTTTGAAAGTGTGTGAATGTGCATGCCTGATGAAATAAATTTGGTATGCCAGTTCTAGGGTGCCTATTCATTAGTGTACTCCTGCTGTTCACATTTTATTAATGAAGCAAACCATCACCCTCCTACCAGCAGACACTTAATTCCTTCCCAGAATCCATCTGCTTTCCATGGTCCTTTGAAACCAGCTTTTTATGGAGTCAGCTTTAACAAAGTCTTACTGTCATGGGTCAATTAAATACTAGATATTGTTTTTTCACAGCTACAGCTCCTTTAAAGTGTCTCTTAGCTGTGATTAATTCTAAGATGATTTCTGGGGAGGGTTGGACAGCCAAGTTCCCAGTATAAAATAAATTTATTCTTAGAGGAGATCATGGAATATGGGTGGAATATGAACTCAAAATGGGGAAATTAAGAGTATGATTATGGAACTCTTATTTAGAGTCTGCTTAGACAAGTAATCACAATGGCTGCTTATTATGGGGTGCATGATATTCTAAGGATAGTTTTTAACTTTCATGATGAATGTTTCAAACTTAATCAGAGAATGTACATATGCAGCTAAGATTTTATGATTTGCTAGAAACGTAATAAAGAATGACTATACACATACAATTACTTTAGGTGCAATAGAGAATAAGAACATTACAAAAGTATTTTGAGAATATCCATGACTCTTTCAAGTACTGAAATAAATTATGTTTATAGTCAGTTTCTCTTCTAATGACATCATATGTCAACTATAAAAATATATATTTAAAAAGCTTTCTGTATCTCCAGTTGTAAGTAAAGTTTTTTGACAAATTTAAACTTTACTTTCTGTACCTTCAGTTGACCAATTTAAAAATAACTTTTTGCGTCTTCAATATTATGAAAGTATAAAAATATATTCTAAACCTTTATTAAATGTTAAAAAGTGTCACTTATATCACCTCGGTACTTCTAAAGGTCAATTTTATTCTACAGGTTGGTGTCGCTACTGATTTAATAATAACACTGTAATGTGTAGATGGGCATTACTGATGAATTGGTGGCAGAAAGTTTAACAGAACGGATGTGGTGGGACCTAAAAACCAGTAGGGCTTGCATTTCATATGTGCTGAATGCCCAACTTTATCTTCCAGCTCAACATCTGCTGCTGAAGTTTGGGGAATACATAAAAAGATCTGCAGTTCACCTCTAACTTTTTAATATAAATTATTGATTTAACTACTGACATTCAGTTTATTGCCTTCCTGGTTTTGCACTGTCTGGGATTTTTTAAGTTAAGACAACTCAATCCACAGCACTTTGCATAGAGGCTAATAAATTGTGAACTTTATCTAAACTGAAATGAGGTGACCCATAACTAAAGATAAAAAAATGTCTGTATTCAGTAACCCCTGCATGTGTGCAACTAATGCTTGGATGGAAACTGCTTCGTCTTCCTGCTTGGTGTGAGACTTGTGGCATTTGAGATCCATGAAACACTTCCATAGTGCATAAGTAACTCACAAGTAACTCACAGGCCTTGATAAAGGGTGAAGATGTTTGAGTGGTTGGGTTGCATGTACAGTTATGTTATTGCTAGTGAATTAGGCAAAACTCTTATCTGGAATTGTCGGTGTGTTTGTATATGAACCAGACAGTGGGGAGGTTTTGGGAATTGCTTTGGGGTTTGTTTCCATGGTCACTCCTGATACCTGCATCACATGGATGTCTGTCTGCCTGTCTCAGCAAAGAGCTGCAGTTTGGAAATCCTGAGCATGAAAAATCAAACATGATTTTTCTTTCTGGAAGTAATTCTGTCAGAAAAGGCAAATATTTCTCAATAGGATAAAGGGGGAGATGGTAATTTCTTCTGGTTTTATTGCAAGGAACTATACATGGCCTATCAATTTTATGCATAAAATTTATATTGTACATACCTATATGTTTTTAATAAATAAGAAACAAAGCACTTTTTTTTTAACATCAGATATCAGTCAGGATTCTGCTTGTAGTAAAAACAGACTGTGTCTTTGAGCTATTTAGTGCAATGACAGGGAAACATTTTTCAAGTGGGCTTTTTTTGCTAGCATATGGCTAGACACACTTTTTGTTACCTCATCTAATTCTGTAAAGCTATTGCTAGAATGCTAGAAATGAGAATGTATTAACTTGATGTCGAGATCCATAAACAGTATTGCAAAGTCGCCATATGCTGGCCTGGTTTAGGTAATTCTTGTGTTTGCCTAAGCCATTAAATTTAAAACTGTTTAAGAGTGACCCCTGGTACAAATATTTATACTCTGTTATGTTCTATAAATGCCAGGGTTTGTAAGTACCAAACATAACCAACATCTTGAGGTAATCTGGAGGATTTATCACTACAGGAAAAAATAATTTAATCTCCATAAACATTTACATACAAATCCTGCATATAGATAGGAAAATAATGGATAGTCTAACGTAAAGGAAATGTAGGACTTGAAAACAGAGGAAGATGTTTTGATATGTGTCTAGCGTCTAACATAAACACATTTAACTGTAGTTTAAGTAGTCCCTGCTTTTTTATGTCCTTTTCTCTGTATTATGAAGGTCTAGCAATATACCAGGCTTCACATTATAATAACAAGAATGAGGATTGGTCATAGTTTGTATCCAAAGACCATGCAACAGAAACCTAGATTTCTATTTCTCCTTCCATAATTTTTTTATTCAACATATCTGTAAGAACATGCTCCTGCTTTAAACAGCCTAGTCCAGGTAAAACTTCAATGCCCAGCTGCACCATATTTTATTTCAAAACCAAATATGTTTATTAACCAGCTGCTAACTAATAAAATCTAAAAAATTAAATTTCTAGTTTCCCATGCAGTATGCTGGATGGGAATAAAAAGAAATCAGAACCTTTTGCTTGTTTTAAAAGTTCCATTTTTAAACAGTGTGTTGTGTCATTTTAATGTCACATATTTCAATTTAGTAAGGAAAATATTTACTTTTAAGGTTAGGAGGCAATATGTTAGAATATAAAACAGCAAACCATGTTGTAATCAATATCTGGAGGTGACTGTTGCAACATTAGTCATAACAATGCCATTCTCAAAATTATATGTTCATTGTACTGCAAGTTGCATATAACATACTCCTCTCAACAAATTCATTGAGACCCTCATATTCTTTCAAACATTTTTTTATATTAGCAGTCTACATTTTTTGACCAGCTGTAATGACTCAATTTAGTGGTAAAATACATAAACACTTTAGCTTCTAAATATTGGTTCATCCTCCAGCTGGGAGTAAGTGAATCTAAAAAAATTGCAAGTGAAGTAACTGAAAACTATGACCTTCCTTTAGTCTTTGGCTAGCGCTACCATATTGTCTTTTGAGATATTACAAATTTTCCTGGATCCTCATCTTTCTTTTGAGAAGATGCTTCTCTACACTCACAAGAATGAATGTGATATTTACTCCACAGGTATTTTACATAGAGCTTTCAGGCAGATTATAATTTGTGTGATTGTGTGACTTGTGTGTTGTAGCTGAATAGACTGAACATTTATTTCTCTTTGGGCTGCTAAAGTATGAAAATAATCTTTTAAAAAAGCCCAAAACCAAACAGATTTTTATTGTTCAAATCACAGTAAAGCTGTTTAATTTATAACAAAGTGCTCTACAAATGTAACTTCAAGTGTAAACATGACTCCCAGTGTCCCTGCCACGTACACAAACAAGCCACTTAATCATCAACCTGAAATTGCATTTTAACCATTGCAATCTGCACTTACCCTCTAAAATGCTTCATTAATGAAAATACCAGGAGAATTCTTTGCATCTAGAAGATTAGAGTAACTTAGAAGTATTTGGTATTTAATTTTCTAGCTCTAACCTCTAGGGCATCATTCATTTTGGCCATTCAGCTTGTTTTATTGGCTTTATTTTATATATTTCTGCATTGATTTTAACTTGCTTTTTTAATCTCTGGGAAAAAACCTAAGTCCAAATAATTTTTAAGTTATTCTTCTAAATGGTCTATGCTTTGAGTAATTTGGTTGTATTTGAAGTTTTTATATTTACAACTACGTGAAGTAAAAATCTAAAATAAAAGAAAATCCAACCATATACAGTGAAAAACAGCCAAAATGTTATTTTCGTTTCAGTACTTGCTAGTATTCCTTCCTGAAGAAAAAGACTAACTCTAGGTTCTTCTCTTTTGCCTTCCCACATGCACATGTTTAATGGCTTGCTTGAAAATTGGGGCCTCACGCTCAGGACGATATGCCAAGAGCCCAGATTTAGTAGTGCAAAATGTTTGGCAGCAGTACCAGTTTCATCATCTCCCACATCCCATGATCTGTCCTTACCTCTTGCATCAGCAGCATCCCATTTAAAAAAAGCAAAAAAAAATATAATCTGCAGTCCTCTCTTCCTCCAGATCCTCAAAGCAGTAAATAACGCAACAGTTCAGCTTAGCTACTGGAAGGGAAATATTTGACAACATTTAAAGATGATTCAGCTGTGTTCTGAAGAAGACAGTACCATAGAATCACAGAATGGTTTCAGTTGAAAAAGTCTTCTAAGGTCATTGTCCACCACTAAACCATGTCCCTAAGNCTTCTAAGGTCATTGTCCACCACTAAACCATGTCCCTAAGTGCAACATCTTCATGTCTTTTAAGTACCTCCAGGACTGGTGACTCATCTGCTCCCCCAGATAGCTTGTTCCAGTGCCTGACCACTGTTTCAGCTCAAGTCTTTCCTTATTTGAAAATGAAAATAAGAAAGGTGTATTAGATATTAGAGAAGGATATTGAGAAATTGAGAGAATCAGAAGTCAGGTCATAGATTCCACTGTTCTGTTTGTAGGGCTCCTGGCATTGAAAAAGCCTGAGGAGAACATCATATTCCTGTTTCCATGGTTTAGGGAAAATAAAATTCCTTTTCTGTGTTTTTCTCAAGGAAAATATGTTTTCGTTGAAGAAGTTTAGTTTTGTAGTTCTAAATTTTTTATCTCTTCAGTGTTCTGGCTTTATATTACTTTTGATAATTGTGAATATAAAAATACATTTTTCCTATACTTGTATATCTGAACAGAAACAACTATATGCATTTATCATAAAAAGAATTCTTGACTGAAAAAAGTTATGAATGGAAAATATTTGTTCATGTTTCCTATGAAATACTTACTTCCTATGAAGTAAGAAATCCCAAATTTCCTTCACCAGCCTAAGTTTGAACTTTTGGCACTGAATGGAGACACATCCTTCCTTCAGTTTATCTTCTCAAACTTCAAGAACCTTAAGTAGAGTAGATGATAAGTACTCAAATTTTTTTTAGGAGTTCTTTTTATTGAGAAGGCAGGTGAACTGCTATATTTATGCTTGATTCCACGGAGAGGAACTGCTGATACGGAATGTCATGAGTCCAATGCTCTCTATTGAACTGTCTCATCTAGATGAAAAGTGGACAAGGGGAAGCCTGGTTGGTGAGTGCCTGGTGGTGTGGAGCTTGTGCTACATTCTGTGTGATATGACCAGCTCACACTCATCTCAGTGGTGTGTGCTTTCCTGAACAAGGCAGGAACAAAGCTATGAAGATGGATTGCCTTGTAGCGTTTTTAGAGATGGGATTGATAGCAGCTAGAACGTAATGAGAGTCTAATCAGAGTGGAATGATGTATCAGGGGTAACTAAGACAAGAAAGCAAATACATGTGAAGAAATGAAATGAAAGCTACACTTCGAAGCAAAAGCAAAGTGAGATGATGATACTTAGTCTTTCTATTAATTTTTCATCACATCCTGGGAAAGAAAGCAGTGTCACAGCTGTTTGGGTTTGGAACAAGGAATCTTGTGATATCTGTCATGCTATGGATTGGATGGAAACTCTGTACTTGGGAATGATGGTAATTTGGCCCATTTTATCTAACTTATTTGCAACTTCTCATGATACTGAAAGCAATCCCATTTCTCACAAAAAAAAATTGAAGTGAGAGTGGAATTGCACAGGCATTTTTTCTGCAGCGCATAAAGCTATACATTATGCTGGTGTTACAGAAATATCTGCACATGACTGGAGAAGTCAGCAGACTATGATGTGTATAAAAACAAATGAAAAGCTTTCTTAGCTGAGTGGCAATGTGGAAGTTATACAGCTCAGGAAGAAACTCAAAGCTTTTCCTGAAAAATATCT
>VWYI01041349.1:0-13725 GCA_013399455.1 Anthoscopus minutus
ATAATAACCAGACAAACTATTCTATGCAACAGTTCACTGATGAAGATCTGCTGGCAAAAGAAACATTTCAAAGCAATCTCTTGCTTCAAATTAGCTGAGCAAGTGTTCCAACCACAGTAATGAAACAATAGGAAGTGAAATACAAACCACTTTCTTAGTAATCCTTGGAAGCAAAGCCCAACTATGACCCTGCTTGAACATTTTACAGTGGAACCACCTCAACTCCTCCACCCAAATAAAGTTTCTTTATATATCCTGTAAAAATTAATGCATCAATATATAGAAACACTGAGACTGGCTCAGGTATAATGAAAATAAGGAGCCTGGAATAGAATTCACTGAGGAGATAGGAACTGCTGGAAGGTAGTTGGTTTAATATTGAAAAAGCTGTTTAGAGCATGGTGCTAACACCAAGGTCACAGGTTCAATCCTGTTCAATCCCTGTACAGGCCATTCACTTAAGAGTTGGACTTGATGAGCCTTGTGAGTCCCTTCCAACTCAGACTATTCTGTGAAATCTGTGAAAACATTATTCAAGACAAAAATGCAGAATCCCCAGGGTCATCAATGAATGTGAACTAGAACTGCACACTCAGATAACTGGTTGTTCAACAAGTGACTCTAGGGCAGTGATAACCAAGCACATATCACCAAATAATCCTGACCTACAAACTAAAGATTGTTCATCAGTGCAACCCTATGGGGAGAGCAGTTATGTGACCACATGGGGAGAGCAGATACCCAGAAAGGACATTCGCCAGACTACCCCTGGGTTTACTGCTGCAGTTTCAGGATACATTGACTGGAAAAAGGAAAATGGAAAAGGACATGAATGCTTCGCTTTGCTCAGCTAACCCAGCAAAATTGGAGGAGCAGTTCAGCTATTTTAAAATTCCTCTCAGCATCCACTTCCAATCATTAAACTTCACTTCTCAGGAAAAAAAAAAGGCGTTTTTCAGAGAGACCCCATAAAATTACCCTTCTCACAATAATCTGGTTGTGAACCATTATAAGGAGATGTTTTATACCATTCATTATATTACATGACTGCTGGTGTTTTAAGACAAGGTCAGTGCTTCCGATGTAATGCTACAAAGATAAAGAAATTTTCCAATGAGCACAGGGATATACCTTCTCAAAAAGTCAGTGAGGGAAATGTGAACACAGAAAGCAAATTATGTATTGACTGAACTTCAGACATTTCAAATATATGTTCACATGTTTAACTGTGCATAAGCCCTGCTGGGTTCAAACCCTTTCCCACAGATATGCTTCTGTCAATATTCTCACATTAAAAAAACCCTCAAGACCTGAGGAAAAGCAGATGGAGAATTCATTCACAAAAATCTAAATGTATGCATAGATACTCAAAGAGATTGTGTAGAAAACACCTTTCAAGTCACTGGTTAAAATTTAGTCAAAGAAATTCAACATAGATTTCTTCCATCATCGGATAAGATACGCTAGCTTATAAACTTCAAGGCAGCAGAATAAGATAGGCCACATAACTGAAATGCAGGTAACACAGGCATGAACTGCATACATGTCAAAACCTATTTCTCCCCACAGTTAACTGAAGAAATGTGAAAGTAATAAAGCTGCAGGATTCTGCTACTGTGGGGTGCAATTTCTGGATGATGATGATGATAACTTGCTGCATCATCCTTACTATCTCTGGAAGAAGCAAAGCTGAAAGGACATGACTGGGGAGCTACTTGCCTGTGTCTGAAGGTGACATTCCTAGGGTGAAGTTGCTGATGCACCCTGCACCATTCTTGACCCACTTAGCGTATCTCTGCCTAAAGGAAGTACTTTCCACAGCCTTCTGTTCACTTAAAATGCAAACTAGGAAAAGCATTACCTATAATATCAACAGGAGTTTTCTAAATCCAATGAATAAAATTAAGCAATTTCAGTGTCAATTACAAAATTCCCTTTAAGCTAACTCATTAAACTCACTTACATGCTCTCATTAAATTCCTCTTCATGCTAATATTCTTTAGTGGCAGGAACACACACACAGACACACTGAGGCTCAGAGAAGTTTCTTGACTGTTACCATGCAAGAGCACAATCCCCATCTTGACTAGGCTATATACACCCTGCCAGAAACCCAGAGTAGAGTTTTCCTGGGAGTAGTGGGTCTCTGAGGGGAAGCCCTTCCCTTGGCGCTGGGATGCCAAACAAGGACACTTCCTGAGACTGACTGCCCCCAACACTCATCTTGTGGGAGTGATTTTTCTGCTGGATACCCTTTAGTGACCCTTTGGGCAAAGCAAACCCAGGCACAGCTGAGTGAGGCTTGGAGAACAGAGGGTGTTGTTGCTTTTGTGTACCTCCATGACAGTCAGGAAGGTGCCACAGGAGTTAAGCCGAACTTCTTCACAAAAGCATCTTTTCTCCAGTCCCTATTTTATACCCTGTTCTGCTAGATGAGATAAATCTCACATGCCTGTGTGACTTCTCTTGCTGCCTCTCAAAGTTGTGGAATCCAATGTGAAAATGAGCATTAGTGAAAGTTTTAGTGGAAAAGTGCTGATTTATGATGTATGTCCTTTAGAGAATAGATGACTAGAAAGCTCACTATGTTCCTGTTACCAGATTGCAGCTACATATTAATGGATCAGTTCACATATTCCTTACAAATGGTTAAAATGTTCTATAGCCTAATTCTTCCAGCAGCAAAAAGATGCTACCCGAACGACATGCCCTGTATAAACTTTACTGTTTTACAAGTTTATATTACACTGCTGTCTCTCAGTTGCTGCAATCTACTGGGCAGCTACCATTGTTTTCATCAAAGAATTGACCCCATGACTGCTTAAGATAGTTCTGTGCTTGTGGGAAGAGATCAAACAAGATTTATGGTAGTCACTATGTGGCAAAACAATTTGCCTGACACTGATGAGGCTAAAAAACATAAGGCAGCTCCCAGCAGCAAACCTGCCAAATCATTCAGCAGATAAATGAATCCCTCCATGAATACCACTAGGATTGTGATAAGACAAAGGCAGAATCCAATGTAAGTTTTGGAAGAAACAGGTAAAGAAGCAAAAGCAGTAGAACAAAATAAGAGAAAAAGAGGTGGAGATTGAAGTACAGAACTTTTTTCCACCTTCAGCTGCTGCTCTTATCCATGTTGTTACATACAGTGAGATGTATCTTGCAGACTCCTGCTGCAGTTTCCAAGCTGCGAGGAGTAGCAAATATTGGCTGCATTTGTTGTACCAGTCCTACACCATGTTCCCTGAATCCTTAACAGGCACCCATAGCAAAGGAGATGGGTCATTAGTAACACAATTAAATCACAAAAAGGCTTGTCAAAAAACTCTAGCAAATTACTGCTCAGTAAATTGCTCATGAGCAAACTTTGCATTCTGAGATATGCTGGAAATAAAAGAAATTCACCTCTCCATAAGGATTACAATAGACCAATGTGTTCCATGGGCCATTCAAAATTACTTTCTGCTTCTACCCGAACTCCATCATTCTTCTGGAATCATCCCATGACAAGCTCTTTATTCTACCTTGATCCAAGAAAGTTCATGTTTAAGGCTCAAAAGGCTTAGATTTAACTCACCTGTTTTCATGAACCTTAGCAAGCTCCCTGTTACTACAGTTTCCAACCTTCATGGGAAAGAAAGAGGTACCTGAAGGAAGCCAAGGAGGGGGAAGCATTCATTTACCTCCAAGGGAGCAGAACTTCGGAACTGGAGCTCTTCAGATGAAGTCAGTACATATGGGAAACATTGGTAGCAACCTGTGCCTAAAAGTTATTCGATTTCACCTACACTATAACCCCTTGGTAATAAAGTCTTTGCTTTCTCATAGCAATATCTTTACAGGAAATACTAGGAAATTAAAGTAGAAGGCAAGCATCTGCAACACAAAGTCATTCAATGGAAAGAGATTACAAAGATGGCTAGACCATGTTAGAACAGCTATTTAGGTGTCTTACAAAGCACCCTAAAAATAGAAAAAAATGAAAGCTTAAACTGCAGGTGATCTTGCACAGGTGCCACCTGCTTGCCTGTGACAGAAACAGAGTGAACTGTCATGGGCCATTCTCTATGAGCAAAGCTTTGTGCGCACTTTAGTGTATATTACACATCACATTTAAACAAGGAAAAGGGAATGAAAGGATTAGACTGCTCTACATGGGACATGCTGGGAATGTTTAATGCTTGGTGCTTCCACAGGTCTAGAAGGAAAAATCAAGGGAATAAACCAAAAATTATTTCCTACAATGGTGTGAAATAAGCCTCCAGAGACAAAAAAACAAAAAAAAAAAAACAAAAAAAAACAATCAACCGAAAAAAAAAAGAGAAAGTGGGGGGGGAAGGTGTTGTAAGTAGGAGACATAGTCATTTTGTCGCTTAAAATCACATTTGAGTCTTGAAAAAATAACAACTTCCAAAGACTCAGTCCTTGGAAAAAGATTCAAACTGCAGATTTAAAGGAGGCAGCAAATTATCTACAGATAGAAAAAGTTATGATTACCTGTTCAACAGTTTTCACAAACAGATACACACATATGCTCTACCTAGGTAAGAATGTCTACACTATGAGAATATAAATCTAAGAAGAGCTTGTCAAAAAAAAAATTTTATACTTATTAATTTGGGGTAAATCAACTTCTGTTATTCTTCTCTTTAAAATAGAATAAATTACTTTTTTTTTAAGAAAAATCTCAGAGAAAGCTATAGTAGCTGCTACAACATTTGAATGATATGCAATGCTTAAACTTCACTATGTTATAAATCTGAGGCAGTCTGGTAAGTTTCTATAGAGATTCTTGCCAAAAAAATGTGAGAATCAAGACTGTTTTTATGTGACTATCCAAGCATTAGCTGGAAACAAGCCATTTGCTTAAATAGAATTTTCAACAGTCAAGACAAAACTATCAACACAAATCAAAAATGTAAAGCTTCTTCTTCTTACCGAATAGAATTCTGTCCCGTTTCACTGCAAGACAATTTATTTGAGCTCTAAGAGATAAGCCATTATAATGGACATCTACACTGGAAATCCTTACTGCTGAATTAGTAGGAATAAACATAAAGAGCTGAGCTAAAGCTCCAATCAAAACTCCAGTTTTAATAAATCTTGGAATAAATGTCCCATGTAACACAAATATGGATGTGCAGTATGACTTGCAGATGGGACTCTCTTTGGATTTCAAAATTTGCAGACATTTTCCTCTTTGCACTGTAATATCACAGTACACAATTTGCACAAAATTACTGCAGGTGCAAAATGAGGGACCAAGGCATAGCAGAAGAAATAAAGGAGAGCTCTGTGACAATAAATTTAAATTCCACATGTAAGTGCATCGAGTAGCTGAAATGGAAGACCCTATGTACCTTAGTAATTATGCTGTACTTGCAAACAGCGATTGTGGGGAGATGCCAGAAAAAAGCCTCTGTCTCTTGAAAGTGATAAACTTTGAGGCAGTTTTTCTCCAGTTCTGCTTGCTGGCTAATGAGAATGAGGCAATGTACTTAGCAGTAATGGATGTATTTTGAATTCATATTTTTTAGAAAGAATTCACTGTAGGTTGACTCTGACTTAACAGAACAGAGCTGCATAAAACAATGCAAACTTTCTCATATACTGTTCAACAACAAGTTGGTTAACTGTCACTTCAATCCAAAATACCCTAAACCAACCCACAGACAGAGTTCTCCAGCTGCATGAAACTGAAGTTCCAATCATTACAACTGGGACTTGTTATCATCCTTCAGAAATCCTGAGGAATACGGGTAAGAATCCTTGTGCTCCACAAATTCCCACATAGTTAAAAAAAATAGTGAAAATTGAAGGCCAAAATAACTGCCTTCTGCTCATGCTTTGAATATATAAGTTGTAAACATGAAAAGCTGAGTTTCTAAAAAAGAGTACACTATCAATTACTTCTACTACTTCCTAAAGACAGTATTATTTCCAATTCAGTCTTTACCATATATCCTACAATTGTTGCAGAGCACGTTTATTTTAATAAGTTTACTGTTCATGGTTTTATGCTTTATTCCTCAGTTCCTCCACATTTCCCCTGAAGTTGGTTTACCCCTATGTTGTATCCTCCCCTGAACTGTCCATTTTTTTCCCGCCCTGTGTTCCAGCGCCTTCCCTGCCTGTCATTGTAAACCCAGCCCCTTGTCTGGACCTTTCCCTGTCAATCCTGTTAGCCCAGCCCCTTGCTGTACCTCCCCTTTGGAATTCCCCTAATCTTCAAGGCTCCATTAGTCCATGTGACCTGCCCCTCTCCTCCCCCTTATCCCCACTGGTCTCTCAAGTGTAATCCCCTCCCTCCTGGGTTCCCCATTGCTTAACACTTTGTACCCTCCCGTTGATCCTCCCCACTTTAAAGTCCCATGCACAAAGGGGCTCTTCTGCCCCTGACCCTTTCAACCTTAGGAAACCCTTCTTTGTTCGAACCTCATACAGAGAGCCTTCTCCTTCACGGATCCCTGACATCAGCTAAAATCCTGCACTGTTGAGCAAGAGGCTCCAAGGTTCTGCCATCAGTGACTCTCCGACGGAGGCAGTTCTCCACACCTAGTGCAGTGCAGATGTCCTCATTTGAGCTAGCCCAGGCTCCAGTGAACTGCGTCATACAATATGTGAAAGCAGGTGCAAAACTTGAAATTTCAAAATTACTAATTAATTGTATTACACCATTACTTGTTCATTAAATGTTTCTTCAGGATGGCAGAACATTAGTCTTACAAAGTTCTGCCTTTCCTCACACACAAATATTCTATTAATTACAGTAGAATTAAATCAGAAATTTTAAGATCCTTATATACATGTATCATTAGAACAAAACATGGTGCATTTGTAGTATAGTAACTATGATGAGATTTTTTTCTTAAAAATGTTGCTTTATTTACCATCTCATCCAGGTAGCAAGCCCAGTATAAAATTATTTAGTTACAGAGTACTTTACTTCTCTTTCAAGGTTTTTGTTAAATGTTTTCACTACGTACACAAGTGTACCTGTCTTTCCACATTTCTGTCAGAAAAGGTGAAGCTGTAAATCAAGGTGTTAAAAACAAATGATTAAACAATGAACAAAGAGCCACTGATAATCACAAATAAATATTTGCAGGTTTTTCCAAACATGAGTTTTCAGTATACTTTCTAAGGTTTTAAGGTTTTGTTTGGGTGGTTTTTAATCTACTTATTTTCAGATTCCTCTAAACATAAGAGGGTTTTTCTGTCCAATTTCTAAGTATATTGTTTCTTTGGTACAGAAGAGATATTGATGATTCTGAGCTCTGATATGTGAAGCATTTGCATTAGCTTGAAGGGTTTGGTGGTGGTATTTTTTTGTTCAGTGGTTAAATACTTTGCAAGCCCTGCAGCTTAAAGTGCTTTATAGTATTTCAGTGAATACACAGGGCATAACAGAGCTATTTCACATTTTTCTCTACCTTGCATTTTTTGGGTAACATTTCATCAAGACAGCTGAATTTAACTTTATGACTGATTCAGAATGTAAATAATTGTTAACACAGATTCTAAGTGGCCTATATGCAGCACAAAAGTAATTCTACCTATCAACAGATGATCAGTGTGACTCAGAAGCGCATTTCCCTTCAAAAGGTTCATCTCTCTTCAAAAGGAGATCAACAACTTAAAGGCAGAAATAATAACTCCCATTTTAGTTTTCTGCAATACATTTAAAAGCCTTACAGTTTTCAACTGCATTATAAACCCTTCAACAACTGAAGCACATTAACACAAAGTATCGTTGCTCCTTTTTCACTAACATTTTTAGAAGCATAGCATGAGAAAAAAAATTTAAGCCATTGTAAGAGTCTGAGAAAGAAAAGAATAAGCAGTGCTTTGACATTCAGAATGATAAATTCCTCACCACACTCAACTCCCTAGTTATCTTTGGGGCCACCATTTCCCCCTCTGATTTATGATGGACACAAGAGACAGGATTTAACTTTCCTTACTAATGTCCTTCCAACTCACTACACACAAGTAGAGATTAAAACCCATCACTTGTTCTTATTTTAACTTCTTGAAACACCATTTTTTCCTGTACAGTTTCTAATGCAATTATGTTAGAGCTCATATTCAGTTATCACAACTTACTTAGACACAGCAAATCAGCTGAGCTGTAGTAATAAACAAAGGCAGAAGAGCAAATGCTTTTACCTAAATCTCCTTCTAACTGTTGGAACACATTGAACAGTCTGGTAAATACAAGTTATGCTACTATGTAACTGTTGGCAGACAGTAAATCATTCAGATATACCTAAGGTATAAAACTTGATCACTTGCCTAGATTCTTAATCTGAAACAGAAAAGAATTAATCCATTTCAGCTGACAGTATCCTATTCATAAATTTCTGCTAAGAACTCAGTCCCTAGTATCAGGCTGCCATGTACCTGAGGTGGGGGAAAGGAAGATGGCCCTTGTCTCAAAAAGCAAACACATGACAATGAGAAGAGTTTCAACAAAATCAAGACCATACCTAAACACCAAGTGGATGAATGCAAATCAAAATATACTTGCTAAACAGGGAGAGAGGCCAGGCAGGGAAACGCAAAATCAATGATACTATCCACCGTAAAATTGCTTTCCATATTAAAGCACAGGTACCAAAAAGCACATTGGAACTAAAATGTATTATAAAAGCAATTGGAAAAAGAAGGGAAGAAAAGCCAAAGCAACTGAAAGGCTAGTTGAAAGAAAAATACTGTGATTACTTGCCTATGCTACAAAGACTTCAGAATATATAGCTGCTATTAGCTTCCCACTATAGTAAGCCAACTGCAGTACAGAGCAATGATTCCAGAGTGGCACTGCTAAAATTAAAGACAATTGTTCAGATGATATAAACCAACAGCTCCAGCTTGTATCAATAGAAGATCACATTAAATGCCCAAAAATATTAATAAATTGCTCATTGAAGACATTTTCCCTTTAGAAATACCTCCTAAAAATAATTTTTTAAAAATAAAGAACAGAGAATACAGAAGCATTTAGGTACACAGCAGACATCTGGCAAAACAAGGATAAATGGCAGGATTAACATTTAGATGTAGTTCTATTGGATGACAACTCCTCTACTGTTATAATCTCATGAAAGCCCTTTCATTAAATCACTCTTTCACACTGATTCCTTTTCAATGCAATTTAAACTCATTATGTTAAATGAGCACTATTATATTTGCACTAAAATAAACATAAGTACTGTTTTTATTCTTGCCTACCATGTAAATCACCCTCTAAAAATACCACAGTTCTGTCTGTTGCAGAGTACTTAAACATACACATTTAGAAGTTGGTAGGGGCTGCTCTATTTTTAATTGGATGAGTTGGTACCTGAAGTGCACAAACACTAGTAAAATCTTTAACTTACAAGTGTTTATACTTCCTCTCACAGAAATTGTCTTTCTACTTGTACAAAGGATAAAATTACAACAAACATATTGTTCTGTCTCCAGTACATAACACAAAATTATTAAAAGCAGCTGCAAGAAATCCTGAGGCATTGAAGGAAATGTGCTATAAGGCTTATTGTAACGACCAGTTGTGACATGACCCGATTTCAACTGGTGCCTCCATCTTTCCTGTTTGTTCTAATAATTGCATTTTATACAAGAATCTTTTACGGTAGAGTGGTACATGCAACTCCCTCTACCATCTTTTGCACCAGGAACATAAGAGGACTTAGAAGACTAGATGATGATTTTATCAAAGCATCAGTTTTTTGAACTGACCCTTTCTTTCATGAAATGGGCCAGTGCAGTTTACTTAACATAAACCCTTTCCTTTGTGGAGGTTCAGCGTACATCCTTACTTACAGAAAGAAAGGAATATGCAGTTGAAGAAATGGAAGCTTGAGTTAAGGTATATGTAACTTACCAGGTTTGTTCATACTGGTGGTAGCTACTGAATTTACTACTGTTGTGCAAGTTAAAAGCAACTGTCAGCTGAAATCAAAGGAATGGCATAAATACGAAATCAAGTTTGGGTCCATCTGAGGCCTTTTTCAGGACACATCCTTCATATCTTCAGAAAGGACACAATTATAGCCAGTGAAGATACAGGAGAACAGCTCTGCAACAGTTAGGTCAACTTTCTAAGATTTTGGAACAGTTTGTTCAGTTTGCTGAACACACATGTTTATGAACAGCAGAAGTAAGACAACAACAACCTGAGGAAACTGCCTTACTTTCTATGAACCTTTTAAGTTGACAGTGATGCTAAAGACTTACTCTCATCCTACTCAATTCAGTTAGCAAACTTTCAGGCTACTAGATTAGCCTGTCAGGGGTAGGGACAGCATACTCCCTTCCAACAGTGATGTCAGAATTTTATATAAAACATTCAATTGTATAAAATAATCAAATATTTTAGAAATTGGAATTGTTTATTCAAGGAAGTACTTTACTTTTATTTTTAGAAGCCTAAACCCAGAAACATTGGAAACACAATAAAAATTCAGCTAGAATGAACAGTGACAAACCTTTCACCATTGGATGACTGCTGGGTGCTGATTGACTTTGATAGCTTCACAGCAAGGAAAATACTGGCACATTTCAAAACAATGTAGCCAGAATAATTCTACATTTTTGTTTACAAGCTTAGTAGTAAGGCAAATGACTAAGAAAACTTTGGGACTGAGCTACCATTTCCTTGCTAAAGCTGGTATCTCAAAGACTAAATTTGGTCAAAAATAAAAATCTAGACTAGCCACTTGTCTGCACAGATCACTTTCAGTGTCCGTTGTTCTGGCATTCATCACACCCAGTCCACATGAGAAAACTTTTATATCACTTCAAGGGATCCCAGCCCCCATCAGCAGGCAGCAAGAAAGAAGAGAAAATGCAGCTGATCATTCTTGTTAGTCTGGCTAATGACCAAACACAGAAACATTTCTGCTGCTTCTTTAGGTAAGGTTAACAAAGTCAACTAGAACTGTATCAGCCTCAACTTGTTGTCTCTGAAAGTTAAATTAAGAAACAACTCTCTGGCTGTAATATCCATCTACCTCTGCAGTACAGAAGACAAGTGCTTACATATGAACATTGTTTGCACAAACTAGTTAATGAATGTGAACAAATAAAGAGAGAATTTATTTTTAAGGACGTCACTACCATAATAAAGTCAGATCAGTCAACAATATAATTGTCCTTGATAGGCAATGACACTGGACTCACAATATCATGTTATTTTTTTATTTTTATACAGGAAGTACAAAATTTGATTCTGAAGTTACTCCAAGGATTTGGAAAGATCAGATACATGTATTCAATTTTTATATGGTTCATATTGTCAGATAAACAGTATCAGACATACATTCTTTCTGAAACAACTGAAGGTTACATGCATTCAGTAAGAACAGATACCAGCTCAGACTGGCTGGTAAGTGGGACGCTTATTCATAGGTCAATATGTGAAGCAAGTATCTAGGCTCAAATCAGGAATTTTAAAAAATGTCACAAACAGGTTTTACACATGACTTTCTTAACAAACACCTTGACTGACATGTGACTTCACATGTGACTTCCCATCTGCCCTTTCAATCTTTTACTAAAATATATTAAAGTGAAGTTTTTCTGGAAAAAGCATTTAACAAAATGCATTTAACAAAACCTGTCACCAATAACACTCCAACACACCTGGAGGGAACAGTACACATGCTGTTTTATTACTAAGCATAAAAGTCAATGTTCTCAAAACCAGTGTAGCTTGTTGTAAGTAAGGTATCTTCACAGTATGGTTCTCAAAAGAAACAATTCCTTAACCATAGTAACAGGTGCCTATAAAGAAAAATCCTCCTAAAAATAATTTCAATATAGCCAGTGAGAAACAGACTAACCATGTAATGTTTAACAGAGAAGAAAACCTCTCACTTAGACCAGTATGTATCTTTGATCCCTCAATTGCCTATTAAAAAAAATTAGGCAATTGCACTTGTTACCGGCAAACTTGCAGGAACAGTCTTGCTTATTGGTGTCAATCTTAAGCATCAATAGTTTATTGTGTTTTTTTGTTGTGTGACGGTTGTTTGGTTTTTAAGGCAAGGAAATTAGCGACCTAATTAAGTCAGTAATTTGTTCCATACCAGCTATTTACCTTTTTGGTGCTTACATAAAGCACCAAACTGATTATAACATATTCCTTGGTTTCTTCCAACCATACAAACTCAACACAGACTTTACCCTCTGAATCTGCATAATCTGCAGTATAAATATGACCCATGTAGTCATAAAGGCCAGATGACTTGGAAGACAATTCCATGTGGACTGGATCACTAAAACACCAGAAGGGCTTTCCAGTTTCATCCAAGAGAGTCAGATCCATCACAAAGCAGTCCTACAAACAAGCAGAAGAGATTATTTCCCTATGTCATGGCACAGTAAGTAGAACTGTCTCTGATTTTAGAAGAAATATCAAGGATCCAGAGAGTTTTGTATGAAAGCTAAAACCACAAAATAAAATCGGTAGTGCTTCACTGACCTACTGAAACAAATACTTAGAGGTTTCCTACAGAAATCAAAATTCTAACCTACGGACATCAAACACTGTTCTACAGAAGGAACCACTGCCAAAAAATTCAGACATTCTTTTTTGAACATTTTTAAGCCTTCAACATCTGTTTTTCTCAATTATTAGTTACTTTACCATTCAAATAACGATAGTCCCTTTAATATGAGAAAGCAACCTAAGTTTAAACTCAGCTGCTAAACTTCTGTGAATGCAACAATACTTGCAATGATACTCAGGGATCACCCAAGGCAGTGCACACACAACTACCCTTTCAAGCCAGCTGTATACAGTACTTTTTGAAAGGCTCACAGCTTCAGTTCCCAAAACGGTAATATTAATAATCTTGATGTAATTCCACCTCTTAAAAATTCTTGAAAATATTTCCTTACAAGATTACACAACTAGATAATTAAAAAATGTTAATGCCAATTCTTTGGTCTTTGCAAACTAGTCGTTTTGTATATCCCTTGGAAGCATCGGAGTTCTGTGTCATTGTCGGCATCAGCTGTTCCTTATTCTCATGAGTTCTGAATCACTAAATGAATCAAATTATCTTAATTATGTTGTATCTGTGCTTCTAAAGCACAAACAAACCAACATCACCATATTCCATGCCAAAAAATTCATTTGGAATGCTTTCTTTTTCTGTACTACACAGTTGTGCTTCTGTTGCTCTAACACTGCTTTCACTATTACTTTACTTCAATCAAACAACACAAGGGCAGATGGTACAAACATGAGGAATATGATACACCCAGTTTCCCTAAGCTTTTTACTGTAGACTATTCTGAAAATACAAAATTCAAACCAAACCTAATGATGTAATAAACGTATATGGTGTAATAAACATATATGAGCTACAGAATCACTGGAAACAAGAAAGAATTATTATTTTCTGGTCTGACAATTTGCATATAGAAGGCCAATTATGAAAAGTCAGGTGGGGTGGTGTTGGGTGGTGGGATGGTGGAGTCTTCCCACACATTTCTGTCCTGGTTCTGGTCAGGATCAAGTTAATTTTTGCAGTAGCCAGGAAGAAGCATGGCTAAGACAGGGAGGTTGTTCTATAGCACCTCAACTCATTTCCAGAGACAAGGAAAGGGCTTTCTTCTGGGTCAGGGTATTGTGGCATGGTCAGGTTGCGCTCCACAGCGAGCATTTGTATGTGAATCATTCACCTCTCTTGTATGTTCTTGTTATTAATA
>VWYI01041355.1:0-19255 GCA_013399455.1 Anthoscopus minutus
GGAAACCTGGGGTTAAGCTGGTAAGGAATCCTTGTGTTACCATGTGAGAGTGGGGTGCATCGAGGAAGGTGCCCTTTGGCTCGTTGAAGCTGCCTACTGGGAAGGGACTTCGGTCCCTGCTATGACAGCCTCTGGAGGTAGGACTGTGGCTGCAAGGAAGTCCCGTGAGTGGTCAAACTGAGAACTTTTCTTAACAGCCTCCTTTGAGGACCATGCTTTGTCTCATGGTTGAAATTTATGAAGAATAGCAACACCTGTATTATCCGGGAATCCCTTTTCCTTCAAAGTTATTTAAGGGTAATTAAGGACTTTACTTCTAAGACATATAATAGAGTGCTTACTGTATTCTCCGTTTAAATTCTCTGTTGAATTATCCTGCTGTTCTTGAGAGTATGAAATGTTTGCTTTCTTACTGCCATCTATGCCTCTCACAGGCCACACATATGATGTACTTCAAGTCTACTCACTGCTTTTTCTTTCTCTATTACACCTTCGCTCATATACCACAAGACCAGGTGCTCTTTGTTAACTTCAAATAGTAGTAGTAGTAGTAGTAGTAGTAGCAGTAATAATAACAACAATAATAATAGTGTTTACAGCTAGTTTGAAGAGCTGGATATCTTTATCTGATGATGTAGGTTTTTCAGTGTTTCTCCACAAGAGTTTTAGCATAGTACAAAAAACTCCAAACAAACCATAGCTACCATTCTTTATGGTACAGTATCTTTGCTCCTCCTACTCACTTTTTTGTAATACTCCTATAAAAGTCCATTGTACCATCTGAATATCTCCTTCTGTATGTGTTCATTCTTCATATGTGCATTCCCAGAGTTCAGCTTTGGCTGCTTTATTCATTTCAAATTCCAACTATTTATATAGCTCATTTTTTGTAACCTTTTATCCCACAAAGTCTGATTTACTTGAATAAGGGACATCTACATACATTATTTAAGATATTTCTATATTTCATTCATGAAATTGCCATTGCAACAGGTGATAAATGGAAAAAATTTTGCATGTCATTCTATCTCTTGGATTTGTCTCTACATAATTTTGCAATCATATGTCCCAGCATTAATGTCATAAAAGTTTAGTTGTTTCAGAAGTACTTATAAGCTATTTTACATTTATCTAACTTTCGTTTTAATATTTCAAAGCTTATCTAATTGAAGACAAAGTTATCTTCTGAGAATTAAAAATTGTCTATCAATTCTAACAGTTGCTATGCTCTCAGGCTCACACTATGAATTAGAAATCACTGCCATTAATGCACTTTTAATTGCAGTATCTTCTGAAACTAGGCTGGATATTAAATATGTATCATGACAAATGTTTTCTGTAAGTATTCTTTATTGAAAAAGAGTTCTTAGGGTTTTTGTTTAAGTATAATTTCCTGTCAAGATTTTTTTTGCTAACTACTCAGCAACAGTGGGAAGAAAAGAAGAATTGGGTTCTTGCTATTCAGAGATAAATCATTGGAGCTGCTAAGACATTTACTTTTTAACTCCCTTTTCAGAGATTTAAAGCTATATTTATCTTTCTAAGGGGCAGAATGATTTAGTGATGCATACTGATAATGTGAAGAAACATGGAGAATGATTGGACCTCTGCCTTTTTCAGGTCTCTGTAAGAATAAGGAAGAGACAGTTTTGATACTATTAATTTTACTCATTGCTTCACTTTTTTGTTGTTGTTGTTTTGGGGTTTTTGTTTGAGAGGGTTTCTTTGGTTCTTAACCACTCAGAGCAATATTTTCAGAAAATATTGGTGTAGAAATTCTCAGTGGGTTTGTTGTGGAAAAAAACCAAAAACAACAGGTTTGGTTTTTTTTTTCTAAAGACTGGAGGGAAGGCAGCTCATCGACAGTGCTGGCTTGAATTTGGGGAGGGGAAGAAACATACAGCTGCAAAAAATTTCTTTTTCCCTTATCACAGACAAATTTGTATTTTGATTTTATAACACACATAGCCAGCTAAACCTAAGATTCAAAACTTCAGTGATAACTGCTGAATCACGTTTAGAGGAGCACACATCAAAACCAGTAAATTACAAAGGTATGTCTGCAAATGAGAAAATGGGAAACTAAACCTGCGTTCCTCATCAGCTCCCAGAATCATGCTGGGATTTATTTGCCAATATCAACAAATGAAAACATGCTGAAATGCATCTACAAAGTGTGAGAAAATGAAAAATGACAAGTGTTGCAAAGAGCACATTGCAGAAGATAAGTCTGATTTTTTTTTCTATGACAAAATAACATATTTTGTGGATAGGGAAGGAGCAGGAGATGTGATATCTTCACTTATGTCAGGGTTTTATCAGTTTCAGATTTTACAGTTTGACAGATCACCTTGGAGAACACAGTACAAAATACATTATGGATTAGACTGGCTAGAATCTGTTGGCAGAGACTAATTATCAGCAGTTCATAATCAAAACAGAAGTGCATAGTGAAGACTGATATTCAATATTTTTCATTAGTACTCTGAAAGATAAAATAAGGCTGTTCATTACATTCACGGATCAAGCTACACTACAGAAGATTACCAGCCCAAGTGAAGTTTCAGGCTCTATAACTAATTACAAAGTGTTGTTTACTTAAGGGAACATAAGACATTGGAGGGGGAACCAGTCAGTAATAGCCATTTTACAGAGGACACCTAAGGGATTTAAGCAAAACATGACATGAACATGAACCAGAGGTGATATGCTGTTGCAGGGTACCTGGCTGCACTGAGAAATTCATATATAGTGTCCCTAAAACAGAGCAAGCTATTTTTTCACCTTTTACTTTGATGTGGTGCAACCTGAAGTACCACGTAAACCAAGTTTTAGGTTTTGCAGTTTAAGAACGATGCTAAATAAAGGTAGGGAATCTGAAGGAAATACTGCAAGTTAGTTAACCAATAAGGAAGGCTGGTGGTAACATAACAATTGTTAAAGATGTTACGGATGGTTGCAAAAAAAAAAGTAGACTGTGGTAATTTGAGATCTCAGTTGTAGAAGTGCAAGTACCTTGCTATAGCTTACTTGGATGATGATAGAACTAAAGTACTAAGCAAGATTTAAACCTTTGCTTAACTTATTGACTGACTTATTGACTTGCTTAAACATGAGTTATTTTAGAGCTATGCAGCTTTTTTATTTGGAAGATAAATAGATATTGCTAAATTTAAAAATATGAAATTGTACTGTTACTTTTTATAGTTTTATAAAATGAAAGAGAACTACGAATTATTTATTTTCTCTCAGTTGGTCAATGGAAGCTCTCCTCTGACTTCCTTTTACTTTGGGAGCATTGAAGAGGGCACAGACTATGCTTGGTTTCACAGAAATACAGTGTATTTTTATAGATGTTTAGAGTGCTATTAAGTGCGCGCAGTTTGGATTCATTGCCATTTTCTAGCAGGAAGTGGGTATATTCCAGCCATTCTGAATGGCAAGCATCCTAACCTATTCACATGAAATAAAGCTGTGTGATGGAAATTATAATCCCCAGTGTGACACAGAATAAGTATGTGTGGCCTGTTGGGGAACATCACACAGACTGAAAATCTAAAGACCAGTTGAATATTATGGTTACATGAAAGGAAAAAATAATCTGCCTAAAACCTGCTGTTGCGTTGGATGGTTTGTTCGTTTATTAAGTTCGTATTTTTTCTCCATTTCTCCAGTTGGTCTCTCCTTCCCAATTATATCCCCTTGTTGTAAAATGGTTCCTCCCCTCCTTAGTCGCCTCCCCTTTACACATCAATCATCTCTCCTCCCTGGGCTATCAACCCTTTGCTAACCTGTCCTCTGTTGACGTGTATTTTGTTGGTTTCATTTGCTGAGATTTATATTTTTCTCCTCTTTCTATTTCATATTGTACCCCAGTTCTATCTTTTCAAAAGTTTTAAAGTAAGCCCTCCCTACACAAAATGGTTGAACCCCACGTACCTGCGCATCGATGTATTCTCACCCAGTTTTCCAGTCCCTTCCATGTCCCTCCTCCCTGAGGTGTCAATCCTATGTAAATCCTGCCCCTTGTATGTCAATCCTCCCCGGTCACCACCCCGATTTCCAGGGAGTTCTCTTTCAAATCCCCCTACCCCACACTCCTGCGTCCTCCCACACTCTGGAAATCCCCTAAACCTCGACACCTCAGTGGCAGGTTCCCCTGTCCTTCAGAAATCACCCCAAGTTTACTTGAATATGATTTGCTACCCTGTGCTGTGTCCCGCCCCACACTGGTATCCACCCCCATGTTTTACTTTACCCCCCCTCCCTTTACAAGTAGCAGCTGGAGCCAGCTTCGGGGTTCCGGAGGGTCGCCTGAGACTCAGCTCTGTTCAGTATTAAGCCACGATGCAGCTCTGGAAGTCTCCTTGCACCTTCTTTATCTCGTCTCCTGTCTCTTGTGTGTGGTGAAGATCCAGAGGAAGAGAGAGCCTGGCTCTCTGGGGAGCAGAACGATGCCTAGCACTCTCTGGGAGAGTGTTTAGGTCGGAGCCTGAGCCAAGAGAAGTGCGCTGCAAACTCCGGCCAGGTCCACACACTGCACTGGTCAGCTGCATCAAATCTCTCCCTTGCTGGGCTAGAGCTAGGCTCCTCGGCGCCAGCCAGCTGCAGTCCCCTGTCCCTATCAATCTACCCTAATCCCCACCCATATTTCCAGAGAAATCTGTGTCAATCCTCCCAGCCTCCACCCCTGTCCTTCCACCCACTCTGGAAATCCCCTCACTTTTTTCCACATCCTGATTCCTATCCTTTAGTCCTGAATGTCCCCTGTTCCTTCTCCCACTACCTATCAATTCCCGGTCATACAAACTCCCTTTTCCAGGGAATTCCCTGTCCATCCCCTGTTATTCAGCCCCTCATTGGTTTATGTAACCTGTTCCCCCCCACTGTGATCCTTTATTGGTTTGTACTTTGTAAACCCCTCTTTGTTCTCCGCCCCTATGTCTCCCTCATTGGTTCATTCATCCCCTCCCCTTGCTCCTCCCCCATATAGCATTGAATGTGGTCCAGTGTCTGGGCTCTTTCCTGGCAGAATTTTCAAAGGAATAAGCTTTTTTGGAAATCCCATGAGAGGCCTCTCTCTCATCCTTGCTCCTGCCCTCGGCGTTTGGGTGTTTGCAGAGCGTGGCTCTAAGCCAGCACTTGGTTCCAGAGCTCTGCTGAAGGCTGGCCCACTCCTTGTGTGAGTGCCGGAGACTTCCACCTGCTGAGCTAGCCAGTGCTGAGCCCCTTTTGCTCCAGCACTGCGTCACAGGTACAGTTTTATCTTTGTAAATTCATAGTGGCTGTTCTGTAATGCTGCCTAGTCCTTAAAAATCCTAGATGTGGATTTCACGAGGATTTCCTCAGTGGTCATCCCAAGTGCTGAGACAAAGTTGACTGGCCAGTAGTTCCAGAGTTACTCCTTCTTGAAGATGAGTGTTGTTTTCTGGTCACTGGGATCACCTTCCAGTTGTCATTCTATTGAAAAAATTATAGTTTGGCCTTGCAATGTTATCAGTTGTTTCCTCTGGCACTTTTTCAGCTTCATTGCTTGTGTGTGTCCAATTTAATTACGTTGTCACAATGTCAGCCTTTCCGCAACCTGGATAAAGCTTTCCTAGCTGTCAAAGTTGTGATACAGTCTGAAACAGTGAACTTTGAGAGGTGGCAGACAGTCAAGGGTGAGGAGAATGATAGGCAATGAATATCTATAATGTAGATGTTGAACTCTCCGAGCAGAAGCCTTTCTAGCTACAACCAGCATAAATTGCTGGTAAATTTTGACAACTGGACTAAGCAAAAGTGGCACATCCAAATTAAGAGACATGATACAGTAATGTTCTTGGGAGATTGACCGTGAGAGTACTATAGCACAATGAGTATTTAATTGAGAAACCCAGGGACTGCAAATAAGAGTTCCCAGAAAAGAAGTCTAAAAAGAGAAAGTGGTCTTAGAAAGAGGGAGTCTCAGACAGACGTGGGTAAACATACCCTCTGGAAAAAAGATTTTGGCCAGGATGACGATCCCAGAAAAGAAAGAGCTGCATGAGGACAAGCTCCAGGAATGTCCGGGGACAGTGAACAGTTACACTTGAATTGCTGCCTGTGGGCAGCTGTACAGTAAAAGCCCCATTAATTTCTGCCAAGCCTCTTTGAGCCAGCAACAGTTTCTCTGAGGGGATGGGCACTAGGATCTTGTTGATGCAAAAATTATTTTTACTTTCATGAATTCTTCATATATATTTGTAGATTAGTAGGCTAGTATTGTATAGTTATACAGTTACTTAACTCTAGCACTGTTATGGAATGAACAAATGTTAGACAAGCCCTGCCTTAGGTTCAGACTTTTAGCAGCAGCTTGAGTTCACTTGACCTGCACCTAAACCGCCGTGTATCACAAGTTCTTAAAAATGGCAAATCTGGTCTATTATAAAATATGTTATTTATTGAATAGACAGAAGATTAACAGACAAAAGGTCTTAAACAGTGTTACTTACTAACAGGTTAAAACAGAACTACTAGTATGTTTGCATAAAACAGTGCGTGTTATGGAGGTACTGTATTATAGCTAACAAAGAAATATTTTAGATTAGGATTCAGTATAACTTACCACCAAATTAATTATGGGGTACATGCAGAGTCATTTCACTCAATCGCCAAAATAGTAACCACCAAGAAAGACTCCCATCTTCAGGGAAAAGCTCTATATGTGTGCAGGGCATGTGAAGAAGACTTCTTGTGAAAGTTTTGTGCAGCTTTTATAGTCTGTAAAGTGAAATGTCTGTCAGTCAGAAATTCAAGACTTATCTTCAGTTTGTTCTCAAGGCAAAATGTTTATTTTCCCCTGGGAATGCACCTCCACAGTGCCAGAGATAACACACTACTGGACAGCTGTGTGGCTTGGGTTGCCTCACCAATTCATATGAGGGGGGAGATGCCCTGAGGTATCACACCAGCTGATGGAACAGATAAATTCTTCTGTGGCAGAGGAGAACATCCCACCATGAGTGCTTTTCCTATTAGACAAACAAAATTCCTGAAGTTGTGTTCTAATCTTGCTTTATATGGAAATCAAGGATGGAAATCTAGGACAAGACATCTTCCCAAGACACTCTCTCATACAGCATAAACTACTAGCAGGATAGGGGGCTTCAGAAGGGGTTGAAGAGTAATTTCTTCATTACCTGTGTTTCTAATTAGATATTCTTGTAATTTACGCTAATTTGCTAAACTTACAAAAATGGACATTCCCTACGTCACAGTGCATCTTTGGCACATTTTCAGTGTGAACATTGGCATGTTGCACACCCTTCCTTAAAAAGTAACCACATTTTATCACCTAGCCTTGTCTGGATTTTAGGGCTCAAAGGCAACAGTGTGGCTGAGTAAGGCTGCTGGAGTCATGAAGCAAGTGGAAAAGAGACAGGTGAGGTGCAAGCTTTATTCTTTCTGTATTTAAATGGACCCAAATACACTACAAGCTGGGCTGTGCTCAGTGTCCTCTGTGACAACATTACTACTGGCTGCAGGGACTGGGCATCCTGGGGCAGTCTTCTGCAAAAGAAACTGGAGTGCAACCACAAGTTATTTTAGAATTTCCGAGGTTGGTTACAATTTCCTGTTCCACTAAACAGTTTTTTCCATTTTCTTCTGACCTTCTGTTGCTGCTAGTGTACTAATATACGTCCTTAACTTTGCCCTTCACATCCCTCACCTAGTTTCAACTCGGGCTGTGCTTTGGCTTTCCTAATTCCAGCCCTGAAAACATAAATAATGTGAAAACACAGAAAATCAGTCAGTTCTTTGTTTGCACCTCTTTGTGAATCTTCTTGAAATACAGTTCGTCTATGACAGTTACCTGCTGTGAATGCTCATCTTTCCATGTCTGTGGTTTGAGGAGACTCTGTCAAGATGATCAGCTATCCTGTGCCATTTTGTCATCTTTCTTTCATGAAGGACCATCTTTCATGAGAAAATGCAAACTATGTTGCTCAGCAAGAAGAAATCTATTCTGGCATTTTCAACAGGCATTTTACTGTTTGTTTTGTACATTTCCCATGGGATCTTATACTCTGTACCCTACATATTCACTTCTTTAACCAGTACCTCCTTTTCTGCAAAAGGAGCAAGCCAATTGGCTCTTTGATCTCTTATGTCAAGAAATTTTCTTCAACACATCCACAAAGCTTCTGGACTGCTTGTAGCTATCCCTCTGCCCTCCCAGGACATTTCAAGAGGTCAAAATTTCCGTAACTACCAGGGAAGGCATGAGACTATAGGGTTTCTTTCAGCTGACTAGAGAGTATGTAATTTCTTTCCCTTTGGGATGAACTGATCTATTACAAATAGTTGTCTTGCTACATTTTCCCATTAGCCCTTGGCTTGCTTGCCAGACTTGTCAAAACAAAGCTTCATTAAGTCTCTCCTTTCTTCCCTGTCCTTCTAAAAAGCCTCTGTGCATCATTGGCAGGACTGCAGTCACATGGACAATATCACTGAATCTGTGCAATCCCAGTGAGACTGTACCTGTGCAAATGCATCAGCAAACTCATTCTTCCAGTGTGTTTTCTATATTATGTGAGCTCATGGACAAGCATATGAGGTGAACTCCCTCACAATGTGATACCACTTCCACAAGAAAGTACAAGAGTTTTCTCAATCAGGATACTTTTTCCATGTCCTCAATGCCTCAATTTTTCCTCTGTATTGGGTTGCTGTCTCCTGAGAAACCAATCAGAAAGCCTCAGCAGGTTGGTAATACTGTTCTTGCCCTGCTTTAGTAAATGGATAAAAGAATTAATGCTTACAATAGTTCAGATTAACTAATCTGAAGTAACTATCTGTGCTGAAAACTAATTTGCTTTCGTCTGACGTTTTAAAACAAGAATTAATGCATTAAATCAGAACTTGGTAGTATATATGCTTGTTGGTTTCACATTGGTTGACATTTAGGAAGAAGGAAGAAAACTACCCACAAAAATGATTTTCCTGGGAGAGGCTGCTGGAAGCTTCTTCTGTGTCCTAGAACAGGCCCTCTGAGAACTGACAGCTTTTTAAACCATTTAGAAGCTGGGCCAGCCTCTGTGAATTCCACCTTTAAGAAGACGGGAAGGCCGGGGAAAATCTCTCTGGCTTCCGGCCTTGAAAGGTGCCTGAGCTGTGGCGAGGGCCNGCATCTTAATCCTCTCTGAAAGGAGAGAAGACAGGGGACACATAGAAAGAAAACATGAAGACACTCAAGTCAGTAAAGAAGGAGTCAAGGTCCAAATGGAACAAGAATGAGGAGATGCCCTGGTATTGATGCTGAAAGTTCTTTTGGTAATACCGTGGAGATGGACTGTAATAAACTACAATATTTCCCTTAATTCATGAAGGAAAACAAAGTATGGGGGAATGAAGTGTTCAAACAGTAGACCTGAGCAGAGGCAGCCACAAAAACAAAGCAGATGTTGAATAAGCAGTGACACCATGAGAAGCTTGAACAGAGAGACAGAGATGAGATTGAAGGGCTTTTTTCAAGTTTTTTTTATTCAAACAAAAAGGATTTATTTCACAATCTGGACACTGTGAATTGAGTATAGTTGTAATGCATTTTAGCACTACACAAACTACACATTTTTAATCATCCCGAAAGAGTTTTCAGGCAATTTCAAAGGGAATTTTGAACATAAATATGACTAAGAGCCTCAAAATATATGCCTCATGTTTTACAGCACATCGTGTTTTTGTGCATATGTCTGTGCCTGTGTATTTTGTTGCAGTGGTATGTTCCACTCACTTAAATTTCCTTTTACTTACTTTCCTGTCTGCTTCTTGTAAGTGACTTAATTGTTCCTTTTTCTATTTTTCAAAACTTTTTTGAGTACTTTCAATTGAAATTATTTGAAATCTTTCCTTAGTGATAGCTAATATGAAGTCAGGAGATCAGAGAACTGAGATGAAGAAATGATGTCTTTTGAAAGGAAATTTCTGTTAAGGAGGTTTTTGTAATACAAAAGTGTTATCAAATGTCTGTAATACATTTTGAAAAGGCTTACAGATGTGGGAGATATTGGTCTATAACTGAACCAATTTACAGCAGAATTGATAACAGATATCACAGTTCATATTTTCAAAAGTCAGTGTGCCATTCTTTATGAGAAATGTTAACATTTCACTCTAGATGAATATTGTCATAGGTTAAAACACATTAATACAGCAGTTCATAATTGCATAACACTAAGGACATTCTTGAATGACATTTTTAGTCTTACGGGTACTTGCATTGTACTAAAATTATGACCAATTTCTGATGAAAATGTATTTTAGTATGAATAATGATCTCAGCAGGATGTAGCAGGAGAGAATGCAAAGCACAGGTTCTGTGTGAAAAGACTCTTTAGAATGGAAAAAAACCAGAGTGGCAAGGGAAAAGCGCTTTTTTCTTTAGTTGATAACTTTTAGAAATCTTTATGTTGATAAAATTATTCTGTGAGGTGTGATCATGGGTAATTTTTTTAAAATAATGTGTTACCTCAGTCTGTCTGTTTTATTGCCTATAACAATTCACTTTTTTTCACCATATAAGCTAAGTTTTTCAGTTGAATGTTATGATATTAAAATGTAATTGACTAAAGAATAAGGTATTTTTATGGTTTGACTTTTGCTTTCCCCATTCCTGCTCTGTCCATGGTGCTATGCCTTAATCAGGTAATTCTGGAGCCAAGTACAGAGAATTGTACTCTGTACAACTGGATTGTTGGATTATCCTTGGAACACAAGTAGAGATTCTCTACTCAGTGATCTCATTCTTTTCTTTGTATTACACTTCTTGACAAAGTTAATCAATGGATTAAGATAATATTTTATTAGTATACTGGATTCTCCAGGCTACAACTGACAGAACGAGAGGACACAGTCATAAGTTGCATGAGCAGAAATATAAGTTGGATATTAGGAAAAAGTTTTCTACAGAAGGAGTGATAAAATGCTGGAGTGGCTTGCCCAGGGAGGTGATGGAGTCACCATCCCTGGATGTGTTTAAATAAAGATTGGATGTGGCACTTGGTGCCAAGGTTTAGTTGAGGTGTTAGGGCTGGGTTGGACTCCATGATCTGGAAGATCTCTTCCACTATGATGAATTACAGTGATTCTGTGATGTGAGCTCACAATTATTTATTGCCTTTGAAAAGCAAATCTACAGTCCACCTATTCATAGACTGTCCTCTATAAAAATGAACTTGACCTGCGGTCTGTTTTCTAAAAGAGCTCCAGTTTATTATCTGGTTTCTACCCATTACTAGAAGCAGAAGTGAGAAGGTATAAAATGAGGGACAAAATTTATGTATAATTTTCCAACAACAAAGATTAGAGAGTGTCAAGAGTCTAGGTGCACCGTTATTCCCAGGTTCCTTTCAGAATATTTTTGCAGAAATTATTTCTGTAGATAATTTTCATCTAAGCCACTTGCTTCTAATGGAAATTACGGGTATTTTTCCTCTTTCCCTGTAAACCCATTTGATGGTGGTTAAATTAGATTCTGAAGACAAAACACTAACATGACAAAAATGTTGAATTTAGAAATGCATCTCTGTAAAAGTCCTCTCACATCCAAGTCAGGTGCACTGGGCTTTTGATCAGGTTCGCAACCTGTCAGATAAATTATTATGTGCAAATACTGTTGACTGGGATTAATCCTAACTATAGAATTTATAATTGGTAGTAATATCTATAGTAAATTACAACCTCTGCTCTAAAATATTGCAATCAATATAATAATATCTATGGGGGTAACTGACCGCATATTAAAGGAAAATTATGATCCTTTAAAGTCTTGTGTACTTTCACATTGATTTGGCTTTGTAATTTTCCTTCTGTGTTTGTCCCATGCTATTTTTACGTGCGTATTTAGCACACTCTGAAGAGTAACAAAAACTGCTTTCCTTACTCTAGTCGTAATGATTAGAAGAGCAAACAAAAACTTTTCAAAGATTAAAAAAAGACTCATATAAACTCTCCTTAGTGAATAAGGAGGCCGAGGGTATGTTTTCAAACACATGCTACTCACATCTCATTATAAAATAAATTAAATTTTTAAAAATTATTTGATAAATTTTATAATAATCCAAATTCTAAAGTCTGTTTAAACCAAGAAACTCTTTCAAATATATTAGTCCCTAAGGCTTTACTTCACTATCATGGTCAAATTTTCTTGAAAATAGAAATAGTTTCTTAAGATTTACTTCAAAGAATTCTTGTCAGTTACTTTTCTATCTGCTGTCTTTAATTCTATTGAAACTTTAGGGCATTATTGGGACACCTATGTGCTAAAGGTCACTGTAGTTTAATGTTCAGGTGACTCAAAGTTTTTAGCCACAAAAAAATGACACAGTTCAGTCTTAATTTTTCTCTTAATTGAGTAGCTACTTTATTTAACAAATTTAGGTAAACATTCATTCCCATCCTCCCTTTTACCCAAGAATTGAGGCTTTTCACCTGGTAGTATCTGTGTTTTCCCATATTAAATACCATGCATAGTCTCATTTTTAAAACCTCGTTAGTAATTTTCTTTCAGGAATTTTAGAGAATTCATATTTTCTGAATCATTCTTCCAGAGGCTGCTGGAAAGGGCTTGTATGTGCGCAGAAAACACAAACATCTTTCTGAAGTTTCTAAAAACATTATTCTGTTTGATTTAAGATAGTTCACTGTAAGTTTCCACTGAGATTAGTTTTGAATGATGAAAGAACTAAAGTTTCATTTTGAAATTACTTATGTGAGAGTTAGCTGAAGGGACCCATAGAGCAAACTGAAGTTTCTGTTAGAAAAGTCTAGTGAGCAGCAGGGGAGAGCAACAAAAGATCTAAACATGGTAAAGGGTAGCAATTTAGCTTCAGACTGAAAGATTTGTTCAGTGCAGTTCTTTGCTCATGCATAAGCTATCTCCATAGCAGTCAAACCGTTTTATATGGAAACTGTGCAAATTTTTTAAAAAATTGAAGAAATGTGAACAATATTTTTAACTTAATTTTTAACAGAAGGGAAACACTACACAAGAATTACACATAAATTGTCTATGTTATGATTGTATGTTAGGAAAAGAAAAAAAAAACAAAATAACCCAGACACTGGACAATGTGGCTGGTCCTTTGGAAAGTAGTAATGGGTTGATTTGAACGTTTTTTATTAGTAAGTTTATTATTATTTTGTAGTAATTCTGTGGTAGATCTATCTGAAGATTTGAGAGTGATTTCTGTCTTTGTGATATTCTTAAGAGAGCTAAGAATTCTGGTCTTGGATGTAGTACCCTTTATATTACAATCTTTTACGTTGATGTTATATTATTGTATATATAATTTAAAAAACAACTGATTTCATGACTGATATTTGGGAACTGGATAATTTAGTATCACTTTCTAAAAATTAGGGATTTTTAATTGTTGAATTTTCACACCAGCTGTTGGCAAAATATTAATATGTACCAGGAAGTATTTGGGGAAAAAATTAACATACATGAACAACAAATGAATCATAGAAATACTGGTTGAAAATTACTCTGGAGGTCATTTTTCCCAGCTTTCCAATTCAAGCTGCTATTATTCTAAGTCAGTCATGAATTCATACAAAAAATACATAAAAATTTTTCAAGGGGATCATAACCTCTTTGACAAACTCATTGCATCATAATGTAATGCATTCATAATCACAGAATGACTGGGATTGGAGGGAACTTCTGGAGATTTTGAAGTCCAGCTCCCTTTATAAATGTGGACTCACATAGAGCAGGTTGCACAGGATCACATCCAGGTGGGTTTTGAGTATCGCCAGAGAAGGAAACTCCGTAACTTCTATTAGCAGCCTTTTCCAGGGCTTGCTTCTGCAAAGAAGTTTTTTCCTCAGTCAGCTGGACCTTCCTGTGTCTTAGTTGTGCCCACTGCCCCTTTTACTATCACTGGGCACCGAGGAAAAGTACCTGACTCAAACTCCTTGACATCTGTCCTTAAGTTATTTTTAGGCATTTATAGATCTTCTCTCATTACTCTCTTCTCCAGGCTAGAAAATCCCTGCTCCATTCAGCCTTATCTCATAGGAGAAATGCTCTAGTCTTCTTCTCCATTTCATAATCCTCCACTGGATCCTCTTTGGAACTTCATTGTCTTTTATGTACTGAGGAGTCCAGACCTGGACACAGTGATCCACATGCATCCTCATCAGGGATGAGTAGATGGTCAGGATCGCCTTCCTTTACCTCCTGTCCCCAATCTTCTTAATGCATCCCAGGACACCATTTGTTGTCTTGTCCTCAAGGACACACTGCTGGCTCATGGACTGCTCATTGTCCACCAGGACCCCCAGGCCTTTCTTTGTAGACTTGCTTTCCAGCAGATTTGTGAGAGACTGAAATGGTAATGGTTAATGACAAAAAATCTGCCATGTGTAAAAGTGCTTTGCTGAGGCCAGGTTTGCACCTTTAGCCAAAGGGGAGGAGGAGAGGTTTTGGGTGTGTGATGGTGAAACCTCTGGTCTATGTAAGAGCAGCTCAGCTGCAGAGGGAGTGTGCACCCAGCACTGGAGGATGACCATACAAACTGTCTTTTGCTTTAGATATGTCCTGGAGTTTGAGCCAGATAAAGGAAAAAGCTCATACAAACAGAACCTGAAAGGTGGGATAATGCTTTTTATTATGCCAATTTACTCATTTGAGCAACTGTCATGTAAAACTTCTCTAGACACTCAGACATACACATCACACACACCCACACACACTCACACCTCTCTCTCCAAAGGCATTGAGTGCATTCTTTCCCAGGTGCAGCATCCTGCATTTGCCTATGTTGAACTTAATTATATTCCTCCTTATGCAGCTCCTCAGCCTCTCCAAGTCTCACCAAATGGCAGCACATGGAATTATCTTTTCTAACATTCAGCCTGAGATTCCTGAGATGTGGCTTTTTGGTATTGCTTCATGTCCCATTGTCTAGAACTAGCAAGGACATTTTACCTCCATTGTCTTCATAGCTGGGTTATAGACACAGCTGTGGAATCAAGGGCTGTGGAGACGGGCCTAGGTACCTAGCTGTATTGCAGACAGTCTCTAGCTTGGGTCTAAGTAGGTCTGAAGACAGTACTTTGAAGGAGGGCTCAAATTTGGATTCTCAAGTTACTGTCACAAAAGCTGAAATACTGTGTTCAGATAACATACATTTTATTTCATTCTTTTCTTAAACAGCAAGAAATGTACTATCACCTTGAGACTGTTTTTCACTGTTATCCTTAAAATGCTTCCCAAACAAATGTTTTTTGCAGAAGTCTTAATTGCACATGGCAAACTTACTTCAGATTCTATATCAAATCACTATGAAAGAACTACTCAAATAAACAAATCTTGAAAGTGTTGTGTGTGTTGCACTTTTTTCCACCAACAGCATTTTTAGCACTGAGTGATTATTCTATTGTCAAGGCAGACCAAATTTATTAATCTCCTTGGGCTACAAGCTGTGAAAACTTTCACCAAATATTACTCATAGTTTTCCACTATTTTCTTCAATTGACTATTTCTGGATATTCTGTGTTCTGTTTAAAAAAAGGTTAGTGCAGTAATAAAAGCCATGCAGAGGAAACATGGTTTAACACTCAGCTTACTTTGACTTGACTTAATTTCCCTGACCTGTTTTGCCTCATTCATGAGTCATCATTCCTGGAGGTATTTAAAGCATGTGTAGATGTGGCACTTAGGAACATGGTTTAGTGGTGGACTTGGCTGTAGTGAATCAATGGTTTTTGTGTTCTGTTATTCACTCAATGAAATACTTTGTGAAGGTGAAAAAAATTGTATATTGGAGTATGAACAAGCAACTGTGAGTGAAAGGATGGCAGTACCTCATGATGGATCAATGGATTTAGAAAATCAAGAGTTCATTTTAGTCTGTTTTATTTGTTACAAACATGTGCCTAGAAGGAGTAAAGTTCAAGAAAACCACTGAATATAGTATCTGAATTTGTTTTCTCCCACCTCTCAGAAGCTAAAGCTATATTCATAAGAACTTTCAAAAAAACAGAACAGGTGTGACTTCTGTGAAGCATTTTGACTCATTCCCATGACAAGGAATTAATCTGGGAGTTTTTATAAATGCAATTTACAAAGAAAAGTAATTCTTAAATATTTTGTACATGTATGTGTTCATAGTTCAAGGAAACTGAAAATTCAGTTCAGTCATTTTTGCTTTTATTTATGGTTTTGATGTGTTTATTAAAATATCTTTAAAATATTTCATGTTTTAAATGTTTCTCACTTGCCTTTCTAACGTATGTGGTTTCACTATTGATGCTTTTCTACACTCTCCATGTCTGCATGCCTAGTAGGTCTTTACATGAAAATGAAACATATTGAAAATAAATCAATTGAAAGGTGTTGTAGATATTTACTTCCTAAATCACTTTCTGTTAATTTATCTCTGATTCTCAAAAGCGATTCCATGAAGATGAGTTAAAGCTTTGATCATACCCACCATTACCCTTTTTTTTCTGTTTTAGAATTGCTTATCTAGGAGAGCATCAACAGTTTGTTCCTATGGGAACCAGCCAACTGTATCTTTCCAGGAGAAAATAATTCAGCAGAAGCTGCTATTTTCCAAAGCAGATAAACAACTCTTCTGTGCATAAAGAGAGTATGATAACAGAAGAATTTCCATACCTCTTTGGCTTTGGTCAGTATTCTGGGCTTTTTGAGAAACATGCTTGCAAATCCTTGAAATACCTGGCTTTGCAAAGCCAAATGAGAAAACTAGTACAAGGTTATGCCTCATGCATCAAATATTACTGGGTACATCTCATTAAATCCAGGGTTACAACAGAAACAAAATTGTTAAATATTTGCCTGACATATACTCTTTTTTCCTTCTGCAAGTCATGACATTTTATGTGAACAGGCTTGTTCTTAAGATCAGGCAAGATTTGGAAACTATTTGAGACAATACAATGAGAGTCTGCTTGAACATCCTAGATGAGAAAGATCAATTTCCACCTCAGATAAAATAAAAGAGGGTAAAAATCTGTGTTGCATATAGGCAATAATTTACAGAGTTTAAATAAACTCTAAAAAAACCTGACAAATTGTTTTTACCTATTAAATATTCATAAAGGAAATGCTCTCTGACTTCTGACTTCACCTTAATACACATCTCTCTTTTCCAGTATGTTCTATTACCAGCTAATTTGTCATCATCCATATGAGTTTGACTTGAACTTTGGGAAAGTTATACTGTTTTTCATGGTCAGCATCAGTGAGATTATCCTTTTGATCTTAACTGATGTTCTGAATATTAACCTTGCTCTCTGATAGCACTGTAAAAAGAAAATTATATTTTCAACACCATATAAATGTAAGGAGTAATGATCCAGTTTTTAGTGTAATTTTGTTGCTATAATCTGTTGTTTATCTCAGTGACAGAAATCAGTGTAATCATCCCTAGAGAGATAACAGGTTTTCTGTTTGGTTTAACAGCTCAGGCAGAAACCAAAATCAAAAAGCATTTCTGTAGAAAGATGCCTGGAAAGGTTAACAGGAAAGGCTGTTTTGTCAGGAGTGTCCACAGAAGAGGGGATTATAAGTGAGCTGTGATACACTAGGATTATTACTCCCGTGAAAAAGTCTAAGAGTGTAAATGTAAGTCATACTGAGTGAGATCAAACACTATTTCTGCTAGTAGATCACAGTGAATATTTAAAGAAAGATTATATAGAGGGGGTGTATAGAGTGATTTCGTTCTGCCATTTGGAGGCATAAGGTTTACCCACTCACTCTTTCTAGCTCCCTCCAGACTTTTTTGCCTAATTATTCTGTCTTCCATGAGCTTGCCTAACCTCTTCTCTGAAATCCTTATATATACTTTTGGTTTCCATGGTGCGATATGAAAAATAGTTTTTGTGTGTATTTATACAGGAGGGGAAAACATACTCCTTAATGTTTTCTTTAACTGATAGTTCCACTGTCTCCTATTTCTTCTTTTGATTTCTGATGAGGAGGAGTACAAGAAATTTTTGTCAGGATGGTAGTCATCAACAAATGAAATAAATGAAAGGGCATGTTTTATATCCTAATTCCACGGTGTCCAAAAACAGAGCGCACAAACCACTGGTCTTGTAGAAGTGGACAAGCAGAAGTGATGTAGGAGTTTATCATGGCATGGGTTTTTTAAAACTCTTCATTCTACAACATTCTTCACTCTAAATAAACTCTGTGGAAGTTGCCATGCAACATCCATTTAATAAACTTAAAAGCATGAATATGAAATATCTCTTAATGCAGTTTAACACTTTTACCTATTTTAACTCACTGAATATGTAAAAACACTATGCAAAAATACATGGTGCACAGCCATGGGTTTGCCTTTGCTATAAAGTAGAGGTAATGCGATCAAGGAGAGATCTTGTCCCACCCATATGCAGTGTCTCCAGATAAAGCTACCCATTTCTGATGTCTGGAGGTATTCTGGGAGCAGAACCAACAGTGCGTCTTCAGCCACTCCAAGAAGACCACTTATTTCACTACAGAAAATTTTCTGATGCCCAATATGTTGTCAGCTGAAAATAATGTTTGGTCCACTCTGACTACATTTTAACAAGTGCCAGAGTTAACAACAGCACACTTCCCTTCAGGCAAATTAGAAAGCCTGTTTTCCTTAACACAACTTATAAATATGGAAGAATATTTAGCACAATGAGACATGCAATACTTGTGATTGTTGATAAAACAATTGTTGAGCTATTCTGAAGTAATTTCAACTGAAATTCAGGGTTCGGTGAGGTCCGCTTGTTTGTTTTTCTCATTAATTAGCACTGTCAAGCACTATAGCAAACTGGTTGTCCTGGCCAGGTTGCTACTAGGTAGAAGAAGCAATTATACAAATGTCTCTTTTTCTTCTCTATTTCCAGGTATACAGACATTTAATGTCATAAGGCATGACAAAGAAATTGCCAGACCTATGAAATCAGTTAGTGAACTTAGTCAGTGGAGTTCCACGTTTATTTTTATTTATACACTCTTGTTCTTCTGTTCTACAAAAAAATTGGTGAATATTTGTTTTAAAATCTTCCATTTCCAGCTACTCACAAATTATTGAGGTGCATGAAACAGCTTGTTCAAGGAGGTTTCCTATCTACAAATATTTGAAAGGAAAACCTGTTAATATTGGACTGCCAAAAGAAAAAATGGAACATTTTCATCTGGAATGAATCATCATAAAATCTCTGAAAATAATCAATTTGCAACTGAAGGTTGAAAATTACTGAGAAT
>VWYI01041369.1:8340-27563 GCA_013399455.1 Anthoscopus minutus
TAAGTTTTTTTAAACAGAGCTGCCTGTAGAATAGAAATAGCAAATACTTTTCCCTCTTGCTAACTTCACTGATGTGGTGTTTGCTTTTGTTGAAAGTGAATTTCAGAGCTTATATGTTCCATAGCAGTTAAGGAGTTACTATCCTATAGCTCTAACTCACCAAGTTCCATTCCTATTCTTCCTGAAAGAAAATAATTAAATGACCACATTCTAGGTGGGTAGCAAATGAATTTATGCTCATAAATGAAGAAATAAGGAAGTATTTCCCTTTAAGTGAACTAAGAGCTTAATTCAAAACCAGAATCAGATGTATAAATTCAAAGGGATTTCAACAACAGGTCTGCTATGTAAATAACATTTTAGATGCAACTCTGTATCACCCTCACTTGGGACGAACCATTAATTCACGTAGAATAGCTTTCAAAAGGAGAAAGTTAAAGGAAAAGTTCAGAAAAAAGAAAGTGTCTTTGCAGTCAACACTTGACCTGTAGATTTATTGACTTTGGGAAAGTAATGTGAATTTGTACCAGCTGAGAACCTTCATGACAAATGCAATGAGTGGGAACCAGGTCTGATCTTACAAGGAGCTCCTGCCTCCAAGTGAAATCACTTCAGGAGAGCTGTCAGGACCAGAAGCAGAGCTTTGCAGAGAAGACTGCCAAAGTCCACCTTCATTTCTGAGCAAAAAAAAAAGTATATCCCCTCTCCAAACTATGTGAAATAACCCCTTTTTGTTCTAATCCTCAATTGTTGCACCTTCTCTAGATAATCCTAATATGAATAAGAGCAATTTTCAGGAGCTAATTTGGTGGGCTTTAGGGGAAACAATAGAAAGTGCTAAGACATCAATTGCTTGTCTTATACTTTCCCAGAAACTAAGTGGGGTTGCCAGGGGAGTAAAAAAAAGAAAGAAAGGTAAAAATAAAAAAGGGGTTTGGCTACACTTGCCCTAGAGGAATTATGTAGGAGAGGCCTATGAAGGTGTTTAGTGTTGAGGAGCACAGACATGAAATATCTGTTGACAGCATGAGGACAGTGTCTTCTAAACCAAGCATTTATTCTGCAACTGCATAAAATTGATATGCCCTGTTCACAGGTTGCTGTAGTGGCAGCTGAGGAAACCAGTGTTATTTTGGTGTTTTCAAAAAAACCCCCACTACCTTTCAATAGTGTTGAAGAATCTCCTGCTTTTCCCTGATGACATTGTGTTTTTGTTGCTTTGTTTTCTGAACAGCATACATGCTGCTCTGCCCTGCCTTGAGGCTCTGTGCAGCCAAACACGGGAGCAGAAGATGGAAGCAGTTCCACGCGGCTCAGATGCAGTCTGGGACTTGCATATGCAAAGATGGAGCAGGTGTGACTGTCACTGTAGCTGCGTGGGGTCTCTTGCATGAGCAGTCCAGCGTGTGTGTCTGTCTCAAATCTACGTCAGCCTTCCAGCTGTGATACTTTCCAAAGATGTTTGCAGAAGGGGGATAAGCTAACCTTGGTGACTCTGGCATCCCCTTGAGGAGAAAAGTCCTCCTAGGATGTTTCAGCAGGAAGACTTAATGCAAGCTGTTTAGGTTTACTATAGAACTCCATAAGTTTTGGTATCTTGTGGGTTTTTTGCTGATTCCTCCTTTGGATTTATTGTCTTTCTATTTTGCTTTAAGTGTAAGGCAGGTTCAAATCAATGTTTTGGAAAACAACATCTTGATTCTTTGTCCTTGGCCCCAGACTGTTTTTCTCTGCAAAGAAGCAATGTTATTGTCTTTTTTTTTTTTCTCTGTCAACTGTTAGAGAATCTGGAAGCTTTGTGTTTCCGTGACCTGGCCTGGTTTTTAGTGCCAAGGAGATTTTAACAGGAAATCCTCAGAAAACCCAGTGCCCTAAACATTTCAGATAAATATTTGCCTTGAATATTTGTGGGGAGAGAGAGAGAGGTTTTGGTTGGAGATCTCAGGCACAGAGGAGAGCAGGCAGCTGCTCTGGGTGTTCTGGGCACAGCTGGGAGATGCTGATGCTGAGGGTGGCTCTCTGGACAAGTACAGGTAAGTGAGTGCCCCACCACCAAGTACATGGCAGGGATCTGATGTGACAGCTACAACTGCTCCCAAAACAAACACTGTGCATCAGAAAGAATAAAGGTGGTGCTTTGGATGCAGCAACAGTAGGAGATAAAAATGTTTTGCGGCTTCTTGTGTCTTGATTCTGGACCAGAGATTTGAGAAAATGATGCTCTGGTAAGGGCATTTATGTGACTCAGAGGAGACCTCAGATCTGGGCCCTGTTCCAAGATATGGATTCGTTAGAGAAGGAGTATTTATGCTGATGGAATAGGTGCTTTCGGGGTTGCATAGAAACTGAGCAGGGCCTTTGATGTTGAGACATGAGCACCACAAATTATGATCTATCTATCTATCTATCTATCTATCTAATTATTTATTTATTTATTTTGTTTGTTTGTTTATTTATTTATTTATTTATTTAAGGCTGTAGCTCCAGCTTTTTCCTGTATTTCAATTTCTCTTACTTTTCTGGGAACAGAAGCAGCTTTCACTTTCTAGGGGCATAATAAGAATATAGACTGTGAGGTGCTCTTGCATGATGACAGTGTAAAATGCGTAAATATAAAACCCTCTCTGACCTCACTGATGGCACAGAGAATGGTGCAGCATAAGGAACACTGGGCTGGTGGTCAAAAAACTTAAGTTCATTTTTTCCCTTGGCTGCTGAGTTGCTGCACGGCCTTGAGTGTATGACTTCCTCTCTTCTGTTTCTCTTGGCTTGTGTTTTTGTTAAAGAATGAACAGCACCTTGCACTGTGGGGCACTGATTGCAGCTGAGATTTCCAAACGCAACCATATTGCATAAGGCAAACTTATGAATTATTTCTATTGGTTGTCTGATAGAAAACAAATTTATTCTTACTCCTGTAGTAGAATGTCATTACTATTGCGAGGAAATGGAGTTTCTCCCAGCTGTGCAAAGCTGGTGACAAAACTAGGCAGCTTTGAACTTCCCGTGAATTTGCTAATGCATGAATCGTCACTGACTGGCAAGTGGAATTTTTCTTCATGTTGTTTGTGGGAGAAACTCATTCCTGTTTAGGCTTCTACAGTCATTTAAGCTAAGGCTGACATTGAGGGCTTAAGGATTTCATAGGTGTGAGATTGCTCTCTGCAGAGGAGTTCAAGTTTTTCATCTCCTATCTGTCCTTAGTTTTCTGCTAAGACAGATTATGTGCTGTTAATGTTAATTTGGAGCTAGAATCAGAATTGCTGTGAAGAGTCAAAGGGTTGGTGGGGAGAGTTAAACAACAATGATTTCAGTGGGGCTTCATCTATTTACAGTCGTGTTCTGAATCAGACGCTGGGAATTTAGTTCAATGACTCGTGGTTTTGCATCGGTTGACTGGAAGTCACATAAACTGTCTCTTGCCTGATGTAAGGCCAGAAAGAACAAAAGAGCTGCTTCCTGTTGCATCAGCTTCTTTTCTAATGCTAGACAGAGATTCTCATTTAAAGCTGGACCTCATGAATCATTTCTTAAGCACAAACGCTAGGTAAAGTCTGTGCTAGTGGAAAACTTAAAAAGGTTTATGGATTCCTCACAAGAAATTCAGGGTACCCTTGTAGATTAGCAAAAACTGATCAGCAGAGAGGGATCAATACATCTTGAGGGGCAACCTTCCCACCAGCTAATATTACTTGCCTACCTTCTGTCCTTGTAAAGAGGGTGTATTTTAAGATTAGTTTTCAGAAAACAAAGCTACTGATGGTGGTGTTACTGTCTCTGGCTTTCCCCTACTCCACACCAGTGATTTCTGAGAAATCTATTCAACCTCAGTAAACTTGACTAGGTCAAAAATATGAGTGACTAAAATGGAAGAAATGCTATGAAAATGGGTATCTATAGAGAAGGAAGACTTAAATTAAAGGTGCCTTAGTAAGAGACCACAGACATGGCTCAACCATGTTAGCTGAAAGAGCTCAATTTCTGTTTAGTCTACATGAAGCTCTCTGTCTGTGGCAGGATGTTTCATCCTGCTGGACTAACTTTTCATTTAAAAATGTAAAAGTGTAAGCTGGAGTAGTGTACTTCTGCTCTGACATTGCTAAAATCATTGTACCTGACTTGGTCAAAGCTCATGAAGTTCCTTGAGTGCTTGATGATTCAACAGCCTGTGTACCCTGCTATGAAATAAACACAGAACTCAGGAAAATGTGCAGGAGCTTGAGTGTGCCTTCCTCATCAGGAATGCATCTGTGTGAGAATACGTAAAAGATGACTTGCAGCAATTATGTCAGTGGTACTTTTAAGCAGATTTCTTAGTGAAATGTGTTTTTTTCAAGCAATATGCTGTCTGCCTACCGAGGGCTGGCTCTGTTTGTCAGTCTGTCCTTCTAGCGTAACCCTGAAAATCACTGGGCAAATTCAACATTATATGACAGAGAGGAGAGGTCTTAGTGACTATTATAAACTTCATTATTGGGATGACTGATCCTGAAATCACTGAAGAAAAGGCGACTAAGCTCACCCTTTAGTAGACATTAGGGAAGCTGCGTGGAGAGAAAGACATCAGAAGTGAAACGTCACCAGTTCTGTCTGGTCTCCAGAAAACTTGTTTTCAGCTTTGCTGGACATGAGTGAGACAGGGGAAGGACGGATTTAATTCCCCCACCCTGGCAAGGGAATATGCTTAGCCCCTGACATCATTATAGATGAATCCCTCCAGGGATATTAGAGATGGAGAGCATAGTTCAATCTTGGTGGCGTCATGTCCAGAGGGCCAGTGGGAGAAATCCTCCTTGCCTAGTTAGGCTTAAAGGGAAACTTAACATGAGGAGGATGACTAAAGTGCATTTAGAGAGAGTGATTTATGTAAAACTATAACCTTTATAAAATAGGATTAAGTGCCAATGTGCTTACATTCGGATGGGGAATGCTTGTTATTTGCCCTGCAAGAGTTATGACCAATAGGTCTCTGAAACAGAGACCGAGCAAGAGACAGAGAGTCTCAGTCACTTTTTCTTCTTCCCTTCCCTCCTTCCCCCTCCTTGTTTCATTAAAGCTACACATCATGTGAAATGGCACCAGCCTCAGAGAGTCTCTGACAAGACCATTGCATGGAGCCTCAGGACAGAACTTGCTGCAGTTCATGTTCTCTACCCCTGCCCTTCCTCTCTCTGCCTTTTGCTTTCCAAGTGTACATCCAGTAAGTCACATGAAACTTAATCTTGTTTGCTCTGTTTCTAATTCTCTCTTCCTTTCTCTGTTCTCCCTTTCCCTTTCTGCTCTTCTTCCTTGTCTCTCCTCTGCCCTCCAGGTTCTAGAACAGCAGTGCTTTTTGGGCTTACCTTTATCCTTTACTGCTTCTGGCCTTCTCCCTTAGTTGTAGATCAGTAAGTGCAAATATTGGACAAGGGAACATCAACGGAATAAAAATTAATTGATACCATTCATTCCTTATTTTCTCTCTCTTAAATTGTTGAGTTGACTGATTTTACAGCAGAGGTGTGCTTGCAGTAAAGGGAGAAATTTGCTTTTTTATTCTGAGACCCACAAAAATTAGGTACCTCTTCCCAGAGACACAAACACTGTCTTGAAGTTTAATCCCTTTCCCAAGAGGTGCAGAATGTTAAGTGAAATGATGCTGTGATCTGTGTTGATTATTGGGAAGCTTATATCCACTTGATATTGTCTCTCTTTTCTATTGCACAACCCTGGGTGCTCTGGGGTCTGCTTTGTTCCTTTTTCGGTTATGTGTTTTGTCAGTTTCTGGGTATCTGTAAAACTTTGCCAACAAGAGATCTGCTCCTGCAGCATGGATTCAGCGCTCTAAGAAGATGAGCAACCATTGTCTAGCATTTTTAATTGTTTCTTCTTTGGGTTTGTGTTTTGCTTTTACTTTAATTTAAACCCCATTATTTAATTAGCAGACAATGTATGCAATAATCACTGAAGTGTGAACTCAGCTTGTAACTTTATTTCTGTGCAAAACATTCTCAGTTTTAATTCCTTCCTCTGTGGAAGTGGGATATATCACCCTCCCTGAAATGATGAAAGTGTGTAGCTCGAGACACTGTCCAGTGAATCTGACTCCAGTAATGTCTTGAGTTTAGGAAAATCTTTCCCTTCTCTTGCTGGGAGGAGAACAGAATTATTGGTAGTCTTTGCTTTTCACATCCTCTACTGCTATCTCAGAAGGAAATTGTGAGTATAAATCAGTTGGAGGCTCTGATCCAGTCACTCTCTTCTCTTTCTGAGTGCAGATTGCTATGTTTTCCTCCCTATGAAATGGGAATTAGACTCATGGAAATGCAAGGCCTGTAAAGCTGATTTTTATCATGCTCCAGTTTTCTACTGATATTATTGCAGTGACTTCCGTGTTCTTTGCTCTCAGTATATATCAGGATTTATGAAGATAAGGGTTGGTGCAATAAAGTTTCTTAATATTAGTGAGAAAATTAATTTCTAGTCTGTGCCCTAACATGACATGTGCCAGTTATTGATGGATGAATAGTAAAAGGGGCAGAGGCTTTGCTCAATTTGAATTCTTGCTCCTCCAAACCTTTTCAATATACTTTCAACTTTAGCCAGGAGCTGTAATGTTGCATTTCTGCAATAAGTCCTTTCTCAAATTTTTCATCTTGACTTAATACGACCTCTCTCTCAAATGGTTACTTGCAGCTGTCAGGATTAGGAGCACTGATCTGTTCTTGAGACAAAACATGAAGACATTTTCACGACCTGGTTTTCTTATATTTTCTCATTCTCATGGTTAAGTTGGCCATGCTCAAACAACAACTTGTCTTCCAGTACTCTGCTCTAGTACTGTAGCTCTAAACCAGTGAGCAGGGAGCAGGAGACCACTGAGGTAACTGAACTTCTCTCCTCCCAAAACCCAAGGCATCCCAAATCAGTTTGATCATGGCTTTGCTTGAAAGCCACTGGGTCCCTTAGAGCCTAAATGGCTGTCATGTTTTACAGATGGATTGTTTCAAATCCTTAGGGAAGAGAAAAAATTAACAAGGAGGATAAAGGAGAAAACCACTGTTGCAACCATCTCAGCAGTTCCAGCTCCCCGGCAGCCGCTGCTGTGTAACACGATCCCCACATGTGGTGCATTACTGATTTCCAATATGTGGTAATATTTACATTAACATTAGGACACCATCAAACCTTTACTTATCCACATAGTTAAAATTGTTATCTGTATATGAACCCCAGAGATGATATATCTAATTGTCAGCAGTGACCTGATGATAATAGCAGTACAATTTAGTTACACTATACAATATCATTAATCATCCAAATGTAGCATAAACAGAATGGACCATTTGCTAAGGTCTTTCCAGGGGTGGTAGGAAGATCCCTCACTTTTAACAGCTGTATATGCCAGAGGCTTCCCTAAGGAAAGAGGGGAAGATTTCTCTATTGAAATCAGAATCACCTTCAAGGGTGGTACATGCCTCTATTTATTAGCGTTATGGTACATATGCTAATGGCAGACTGTACACTATTTCTGAGCATTAACATCTGCTCAAAGCAACAGACTTTCACTTACAGAAACTGATTTAAACTCAGTGAAGCAGATAAACACAGAAATCTAAGCAGGTGGCTGCAACTGAAGGAAGAATTCTCAATTCCTGCACTCAACCGATGAACTTCACTAAAACCATAATTAATATTCAGATAACTGTATTCCAACACATAGAATAAAAGATATCACTTAAAAGATGCAAATGTCTACCTGGCATGAGGGGAGGCAGGGGCTTGGGTTTGAAATACAGAGTGGTTTGAATAGAAATCCAAAGATGGCCTGGGTCAGAAAACACAAAAAGCAAGAGAATGCCACTGGATTGTTCAGAGGCACAAAGCGAGAGTTAAACTTTTAAACCAGTATTTTGTGTAAGGTGATGATAGACATTGATCTTTCATTGTAGGATGTTGGATGGTCTAAAGATCTTGTTACAGAAGTGCTGGTAAATTTGGTCACTACTTTTAATACCCCAGCCTTTCATTTGGGAGATATTGTAAAGACATGATAAAAATGTGAACAGAATTTTCTGCTTTTTCAAGTCGTACTTTTTCAAGTTTATTTTGGGCACTGATGGCTGGTTGCAAGTGAAAGAGTCACCACTGTTCTATCTACATGATAATGTTGAAAAAACAAAAGACCTTCCTCTTTCTCTCAAACTTCAGGCTCATCTGAAATGTTGGACAGACTTTAATTCTAATCTAGCTGACCCTGAAGCTTAGAGTGAAACAATAAATGCAAGTGAATTTTACTTGTATTCAGCTTTTATTGCAGACATTTGATCTGGTTCCAGACGTACTGCTTCTCCAAGGAATTATGTGACTGCTCTTATACTAGTGATATATATTCCTAAAATGCCAGTCCTAAAAGGCAAACCTTTTCTACTTCTGGCAGGTTTCTGGACTGGTATTTCCTCTCAGTTGCTTCCAGAAGACTGCTCAAGGTTTTATTGTGCCCTCAGAATTACTTTTCTTCTCTCTTCTGACCAGATGCACCAACACAGATGGAATGTCATGCACCTATGGTACAAGGCCTTCAAGACTTGTGGGTTGGAGCTGCACGGGGATGAAATAGCTCATTATGGTTCACTACAGAAAGAAATGAACAGCATCTGGGTTTGGAAGTCCCTTGGGCTGAAAATGTGAGAGCCTGAGAGAAAGTCTGAGGGAGGTGTTGCATACACTTTTCCTGCTCTTCATTATCTCTATCTTTTCTTTCTTTTTCCCATTATATCCTTAATGTTGAAAATGTTTTCTAAGCAACACTCAAAGCTGTCACCTTTATATACAAAGCTGATACCCATGTTCACTGGACTCCAGGAGATGAATGGGAATGAATAGCAAGCAAAGCAAAATTTAAAGGATAATTTTGAGATCTGACCCTGAAAATAACTACATGCACCATGTGCATACTCAAAGAAGAAGAAGATTCCCCCCTTTTTTTTTCTTTTTCTTTGGTGTTGCTCTCTCCTTTAGTCCCTCCAAGTCTGGTGTGCTTTTCTCTACTTCCTCACAACCAGCTCCAGAATGTGTGAGAATATATGAGAATCTCAACTTTTTTTTTCCTTAATGTACATTTTTCAGTCTGTGTCTTAACTGAGAAAATCTGAATCTTATACATTGAATAACTGTGCAACAGAATGCACAGTTTTGAGCTAAATTGATTGAATGTATTTTGTCTAGAGTTTTTCAGTACAGCAACATAATTTTGGATAATGCCTTCGATTTTTTTGAATTCACAAGAGCTGACTATAGGACCCTATTAACCTTCAAACAATCAATGTGTTTTCTTTGAAATCAAAAGTAACGACTTCATGGCCTTCCAAACTCTAAGAGTAACTCCCTCTTCTGTGTACACTGGGAATCACAGGGTATAACTGCGTTGCCCTGATCTTTGGGGAGGAGGCCTACGATGTTGGATACCTAAAATACCCATATTTCTGTGAAGATTTGAGATTTATTCTTGCTGATCCCACTTCTCTCACTTTTATTCCCCAGATTCAGGTTCCCCTGTTGTTCCTTTATGATTTCTGGGTATTGGAGTGTGTTAAATGGGGGGTTTATGTTACACATTATCAGAAATGTGGGGGCAAATTCTGCTACACCTGTGCAGTGTGTTTGACTTGAGGGAGACCGCAACCCATTGACAATTCTTTCATATGCTCAACAAAGTCAATGATAAAGCTCCTACCATCCTCAACTGTGCAGGATCAGGGGCAAACTGAGGGTAGAAAGCTTTATATTATTCTAGATTTAAAATTATTAGCTTTCGTATATTCCCACATTTGTTGGTATATAAAATAATTGTTGGAGGTATGCATGAATTTTTGAAATTCTGATCAAAAGGACTTGTTGCTTTAGAATATTAGTTGACTGAAGGATTTTTTTCAGATTAAATTATTGGCTTCTGTAACTGTAGCTTTCTCCTGCTTTCGCCCCCTCCCTTGTGCTTAATTGTATGCATGCAAATGGTTTCATTGACTGCTTTGGAGGGGTGTGAAAAGATCTGCCTGAAAAAGTGTTCTGTATAAAATCACAAGGGGGAAATTAAAAGAATGCCTACCAATCTGTTAAAAAAAATAAAATCGCCCAAGTGTGTGGTATCAATTTCCAGGGTGTTTTCAAGAGCCCCTAATGCAGTCCTAAGTAAGTCTTCACTGCCAGTTTAAAAGAAGAATTTGTCTGAGAAAAAACAAAGCAAGAGCAACCACCAAAGATGGAGCATGCCTAAAAAATCAAACTTTCTTTCAAAAGTGTGCTTGCAGCTTTTGTCAGGCCATGCTGCAATATGTGACGCAGTTGCAGCCATCTTTTCCCTCTGGAGTGCCCCTGCCTTTCTCTGCATCCGTATTAAATGCCTGGCAGTTATACACTCAGCACAGTAGGGTCACTAAAGATAGGATGATATTCTCTTAGTCAGCCACAACTGGGCGAAACCAAGCATGTATGTTTGGAGATGGAACCCTGGCTCTGCACCATCAGGAGGCACAGACCCCTCAGGTGGCAATGGGAGCAATCATGGGGTTAAAGTGAAGGGTGTGGAGATGTGTTGCTGTTGCAGAGGGATGTGGACATGGGTTGCTGTTACAGAGGGCAGGAAAATGTGTGCAATGAGGGGAGTGACTCTGCAGCTAAGCTGTCCTGCTGCCCTAAATATGTGAGTCACTCTGTGCCAGGGTACCCCTTTGGGTACTGGGAATGCTGTCGTTTTCCTCCTCTCTGTGAGTGGAGGAGAGGCATCAGGTTTGTGAGGCAGTCAGAAATCTCTGTTTCAGCAGTAGGACAGCTGTACGAAGATGTATAGTTATTATAGACATATATATAGCAAATAAACCCGACTGGAATCAGGACATCAAAAGACTGATGTTCTCTCCCAAGTATTCATCCTTTAAGTACTGTGTCTTTCTTTCTTTCTTGTTTTGTTGACTGCCTATTAGTGTGTTAATCTCTTGGGGGAGATTACTGAACAAATAGCTGTTGGACAAAAATAACGACAGGGAAGGAAAGCACAAAAAAAACAATCTAAGAAATGGAGGAGGGGCCAGTGATTGCAGAAGCAGAGATGGATGAAATCACACTCTAGTTTCAGAGTGAAGGAGGGCAAAAAAGCCTAATTTCCCTCTAGCTTAAAGAGAAAAAGAAACCAGCTCTGCACAGAGGAGACTTAGCACCCTTGCAGGATCTGTCCCAAAGTCTTTCCCAAAACCATGTGAAATCGTATCCTGTATGAGAACAGCAACTGTCACTGTCCAATTCCCCTCTTCACTGTTCCTCCGAGGGAGATGGTTGCTGTCCCTGTGAATGCTTCAGATTAAAGCAAAGACTTCTCAAGCTAAAAAGCCTGAGTGTGAGCAGTGACAGAACTGCAGGCACCATGGATCTGGTGCGGGTGGGATACAAGCAGCACATCCCAATCCATGGATGGTTCCAGCCCCCTCTGGACCTCCACCAGCCTCAGGCCCAGCATCTGCAGCCCCCAGTCCTGGCCTCCGTGGAGGCTCAGCTCAATGTGAGGCAGAGCCCTAACTGATTTCCCAGCTAACTCTCTCAGAAAACAAATCTATTGTGCACATTACGTGCCGCACAAATATTGTCGCTTCCTGGGAGAGGCTGTTTATCTATATTTGCCTAGGATTGCTTTGGAACCGGACATTGAACCCATTTCCATGCAATGATTAACACTGGTGCTGGAGCAAACAAAGGGAAGCAGCTTGGAGGGAACTGGTTTGAAAAGAAAAGAAAAAGAAGCAAAAAAATCCCTGTGGACTGAAAATGCTACAGTCAAGGGAAGGCATTCTGTAATCTGGGAACAGTCCTATATATAGCAATATGCCTGAGTGCCTCTGGGGAGCTGAAGCACTTATAAATCTCACGTATTAGATGGAGGCAGAGTACAGCACTCTCTCTGTTCATATGGAGGTGGCTCTTTCTAGTGGTTCTTGTGCGTCTTGGAGTAATATCCCTGTACTCCAGGCTTTAAGAGAATAAATCTTTTTTACTTTTGTTCTGGTCTCTTTGGCTCTTTCCTAATTTCTTTTCTATTTTGTATACTGTTTGCTTAGTTTGGAGAGACTGATAACAGGCTGTTAGCTTGATGACTAGACTTGCACAGTTTTTTTTGTCAGCTGATATTTGTAGGGGAAAAATAGCTTAGCAAGAAGGAAATCTGTTCACAGATTTGGAGAAAATTTGGCAAGTTGTTTCAAGCAGGACATAAAAGGGATAAATTAAATTAAAAAATAAAAGTGTATATGTGGGAATAACTTTTTTCTTAAATGGGTACGACGTGGTTTTGTTACTGTATTTTATGAAAAGTATAGAAGATGACCAACATAGATGTGTTAAAAAATAAAATACCTGAAGGTTTTTTTCATAGAAAAATAAAAAATTAACTTTTGAGCTTGACCTAAACTTCCTTTACTTTATTTTTTTAAATGATTTTTGATCCCCACTGGTGAAAAATATCCCAAACCTCCCAAGTAAGACTTGATAAGGTGTGTGCAATTCTGATTTCTCCCTGCAGTCCCTGGCTTCCACTGCAGTCTCCCTCACTAAAATGCCCTATGTCCTTGGTCAAGTCACCAAATCTCTCACTAAAGTTTGTTTCTCCAATGTGTGTGTGCAGTGCCTTGCACAGAGGGGACTGGTTTTGGTAGTAACCTGAAGGTGTCACTACTACACAATGAATCCTGGTACCCACCATGTCCTGCTTTTTAGCAGCAGGATGGCTGCACTGCAGCTACAATGAATATGCAAAAAAAAAAAAATTGCAATACGTATCTCAAAGTACAGTTTTAGCACTTAAAAGACACCAATATATTGACCCACTTATGTCAATATTTATTCCTTAGCAGCTGCATTACTTCAGCTTATAAACCCCTAACTTCCATTAAAATCAGTGACAAACTCCCATTGACTTAAATGGTGCAGAATAGAGCCCTAAATCTTTAATGTAGTCATGTGCATTTCTCTGTTATTTCTAGGTAATGTAACCACTACAATGTAAAAATACATCTATTATATGCACTTTGCTCAATTATCTGTAAATGTGACAGTAATCACCCATTCAAATTATATGCTGTATATCAACAAGTTATTTCTATTTCATGATAAAGGAAAAAAAAAGTTCATAAAAAGTTCTTTTCCAAGAATGCAAATGTACCTCTGTGTAGAAATTCCCAGCTAGGAGCTAAGATGGTCTATAAATATTAATTCTTCATAACATCTACCAAGACTGTCTCACACTAGAAATTTCACTCCGAAAGATTCAATCCTTGCGCAGTCACTGCATGCAAATTTTCCTTGGTGCCTTTACATCCTCTCATTAACAGCATCAACTGAGTTAAAATAAGGCTGGCACTTGCACTGAATGCTGTCACTGAGGATGGCAGGTCCTTTTCAACCTCACTGCAGCCTGATCCTGCAGTTGGGATCAGGTTATGGACAGTTTTATTCCCTGTAATCTCCAGCTGCTCCTGAAGTGCTTTCCCTGCTGCTGCCCTGCAGTGTTATTCCCACTCAGCAGCACTGAGGGCATCTTCTGGACTACCATGGCTTCCACAGGCTTGGTGGGCAAAAGATGCCACACTGGTGCCTAAATGTCCCTTCTGGCTACCCTCACAAGTCTCACCCTCATCAGTGGGTGAAAAATCAAGATATTGACCAAGATACAAGATATTGTAGCTGCCGAGGATTCAGTCATCTCAAAGGAAAGAAATGGAGGAGAACACTTTCCCCAGCTGTACTTGCAGCCTTTCTCACACATTGCCAGGTGCCTCGTTTTCCCTGTCCACATCTGCAACTCCTCATTCCTTAAAGACAGGGGTGAAGGGCTGCAGAGATGCCTACTGTGTAGAGAAATCAGCAAAGCAAACCCTTTCAGGCCAAGAATCACCTCAGTACTGCTGTCAGAGCAAACAAGACCCAAGGACATACCTCTCTCCCAGCATTTTTCAACTTGGGGTGAAGAAGAGCTTGAAGGGCAGGAAGGGATCTGGTGGGAGACATCTTCAGATGGCTGTCACATTTGTTGGGTTAATAGGTCAAGACCAAAAACCCTTCAACTGCTGACGAGCCCCTTCTCACCCCTGGTTGTTGCCTGGGAGCCCAAAGTGGCTGGGCGGGTAGGATGGCTGCCAGCCACATTGCTAAAAAACATCTCATCACCAGATCACACTTCACTTGTCTGCCTGTATCCATCTGCTGTCTCTTGTCCCCTGCCTGGCATCCCAGCACCTTGAGGCTGGAAGTTCTGTTTGTGCCTCATCTGTGCAGCACCCAGCAGAGGGGCTCTCAGCCCCTGTGGAGGTGACAGACTCTTGCCCAGAGTCAAGGCAAGCCCAAGGTGCACCCATGCTACCCACAGCAGGAGGGTGCATTTCATGCAGAGAAGAGTCTGAGCTTCCCTGCTTCTCTGTCCTGTCTATACAACATCAGGTGGATTTTATGATACCCTAAGAGGAGACACAGACTCATCCCATGTGCCCCTCAGAAGCTGTCTCACCACACCCTCTAAGAAAAAAACACCCACATAGGAGTGGAGACAGCTCATCTAGCAGTGGTGTCTTTAGGCCTGGTCTGCAGTTGGATTTGAAAGATGGGAATTAATATGTGTTAATCCTGCAGCCTTGTTGATGCAACGTCTAAATAGCTTATACGAATTAAACACTCACAGCCCTGGCTGCCCAAGCCTATTACTGCCTTTCAGCTAATGCCTCTAGAGAAGGTCCTAACCAGACACCAAGACAGAACACAAAATAAAACTTCAGACAGCTTGATCTTAAGCAAGGGGTTTTGGAGAGGGAGAATTAGGGACACAGATTGCATCTCAAGTGACCCTGACGGTTTTTTAACTGGCAGGTTTCCTGTCGTCCTGGCAGGTAAATGCACAGAAAAGCATAGCCACAGTGTAGTGACTCATGGTCCTGTAGAAAACTCTCCCCATGTGCTCCAAATCCTCACTTCAACCCTGCAGCATCAGAGCCAACAGGCTTGTAGGAAATGAACTTAAATCAACACCTTCAGCATAATTTTGTGGGTAGGTTTTAAACCTGCTCTGTGAATCAAAGGAGCTGTATTGGCATAAGGGCTCCCCCACCCCATTCCCCTACATAATTGCATCCAAACCAGCAGTCCATTAGGGCTGTGATCTTTTTGGAGAGTGCAGCACATGCACTCAGCTTGTGCAACCTATTCTGGTCCCAGTGACTTTGCAGTGGCTTTCAGCAGATTTGGTCCTGGCCTCTCCTGTTGTTCTGTAGCTGCCTCTCAAATTATGTGAATTTTAGTGTCTGAGGAAGGGAGATGAAAATGGTCCCCATCTGTCCTGGTTTTGAGAAACTCAAGCCTGAGCCTTCCCTGAGTAACACTGCCCTCCCAGACCATCCCAGGCAATAGGGAATTATTTGCAGGGAGTAAAGGTGGAAGAGGAGAATGTCAGACAGCCCCTCCTGGAAAGATTTATAAATGCATCATAACCGACTTCACAGGCTTAGTGCCCTGGAGAGTAATTGAAAGAGATGTTCCATATTGATCTTTTCAGAAAGTTCAGTTTGTCTAATCCATCCCCTCCCTAGAGCCGGGTGAAAAATGTTTGAACTTGTAGTCCTGGGGTTGGATTCTGCTTTCTGTCACCTGGGTGTAAACCTAAGGAGGAAACTCTGAAGACTGTGGAAGATTCTATGATGTAAAGAAGAACAGAAGCCAACCTCGAGCACAGAAGAAGTGTACTGGTGTGTATCTATTACTCAGTTTGTGTTGAGGAAAACCATTTTTGTCACAGCAGGTTTCCAGTGATTTTATGGGGTGGGCATTGTGTATCCATGTTGTGATGTGAATGCTGGGGATTTATTGCACAAAATACGGAGAGGAAAGATGATTTTGTGATTAAAAAATCAGACTGGGACTTGTATAATCTGTGTTAAATTCCCAGCCTAGCTGTAGATTGCTGCTCTGTCCTTGGATAAGTTATTTATGCCTGGATCCATAAAGCTATTTAGGTATCTAACGCCCATTGATTTCAATGGGAGCTGGGCTCTAAGTGCCTTCAAGGATCTGAGTCTTAATCTCAGGGCAACTCTGGGTGAGGAACCCAACATGTGTAATCATGATCTGGTACTTCTTTTCTCCTACTGGATGTGTGCTTGTTTGTGTCCATTTGGAATATGGCAGCTCTGTAACTGCCTGTACAGCATCTAGCACCAGTGCATTCTTAATCTCAGCTGTTGCTGAAAATATATGAAACAAATATGATCACAACTGCAAAAAGAAAAACCCAGCCCAAATGGCCAACACATACTGGGAGTTAAACGGAAAGAAAAAAATTCTAAGGACCTTATTATTATAGTCTATTTGTTAACGTTCTCTCGTGCTTTAAAAATTATCAGCAAACACCATGTATTTTGCTCTGCATTGATCTCCCGTGGCCTTTTCAATTATTCAGCCCTTCTAGTGACCCTTCCTCAAAACATCTCAATTATTTTACAAGCATGAACTAGGCTTTGCATCCTGCCCTCCCAGACATGGGATCGTTACTTTGCTTACTTTGCAGTCCAGGAAACTGAGTCACAGAGCTTTGCCCCAGACAAAGGATACATAAATAAGTTCTTAGATCTTGAAACAGCAAAACTTCCCTGTAATGCTGCCCTGGAACAGACACACATTCCCCTTTTTTTGGTCAGATTTACAAGTATCCTATTTTAAATATGTCTCCTGGGATGAGAGTCTCAGTTCCACTCCTCCAGCTACTAAGCCACTCCTTTATGCTACCTCTGTCTGCACCTCACTAGGTTTATCTTTTGTTTCTTTCTAATAACAGCACTCAGCCCCCTAAAGCTGTCCCTCTCCCTCAGTAAGAGCAGGCAATGTGTGGTCCTTCATGCTAATCGGGGCACAGAATGAAGCAGCCATTGAGAACAGAGTGTTTTCTGGGTTTGCAGAGTGTGTGAATAAGAAGCTATTTAAGCCTTGTGGCAGATACACCATCGGGCACATGGTAGTGTCTGCAGGACTGCAGGTGTATCCTTTGATAATAGCCACCAGGGACAGATGGGGTAAGAGAGTTTTCTCTGCTCTCACTCCCTTGGGCTACTGTGCAGGATGTGCGGGGAAATTCCCATCCTGCAGTCGAAGGCTGGGGTTTGCTGGGACTCTGTAACAGCTGTTTCTTATTGCACTTGAACATATTTCCAAGAAGTGTAAGACACTTCCATGGACAAACACTGGAACCTTCCTGTCTGGGGCACATCTTCAGAAATAGTGACTGTCCTTGATATATACCTCCACTTTTTTGAAGTGCAGATTTCTAAACTAATGGCAGTTCCCTCCTGCTCTTTGGACGTCAATATCTCCAAGGGGCAGATCCTCTCTGAGGATCCACTGCATGGAAGCAAACCATGCTGTTTGGGGACCACTAAGGATAACCAGGGAGCCAGAGACATCCAGTGCTTCCTGGCTGTAGTGTTCATATCCTCATAAAAGAGCAAGAGGGATTTGAAGGAACTGCTGTGGCCTTATTTTAAAACAACCCTTCCTTGGTTGGAAAACAAGTGATGGGTTCATTTAAATTAAAACCAACCTTGGAATGCCTAGTCATGTTGCAATACAGCTAAGACTTGCTTAACCAGGATGATGTGGGGAGAATCTCGCCAGGAGGAAGCCATTATCCTTATTGTATCCAGGAAAATGGGAGCAGTTCCACCTGGTGCTTCATTCATGTCAGAGTCGTTGGTGGTTTAAAGCTCTTTTGATTTGCTCATGTGTATAGGGGAAAAAGCAACAACCAGTGTCTGAGCTCTCCAAATAAGCTAAGTGGCTTTTTTCCCCTCTGCTTAGTTACCCTCTCTCTTACACCCTTCTGCTCTCGCTCCTTCCTTTCTCCTCTATAAAAGAATAATCAGTGCAAAACAAATGAGTGAAAAGCCAGCATCTTACCAAATCATCTTCGTGCAAAGATTTAATTTCCTGTCCTGCTATGTTTTTGTGTGTATGTGTTTTTCTTTTCCTCAAAGGAAGGAAGGAAATCAGAAAAAAACAACAGCAGTAAAAAATAAAGATCAAGAACCTGACAGACGATAAAGAGAAAAGATGTTTAGAGAAAGAGTGGCTTTAGTGCGTTTTTCTTGCATCCAAATCATCAGCAGCCTCTGTAAGGATCTGGAGAGGAGGGTAAAAACCAGTGGTGTCTATCTAAAAAACGAAGTTTGGCATCCCTACACCTTCCTTTACAACTCAGAGGGTCTTAGTTGGAAACACTAGCTGCCACAAGTGTTTGTTTTTTTAATTTTTGGTCTCAGCCTGTGGGGGAGGTAGGTGGGTCTGAACAGCACCCCTGACCAGGCAGTGTGAGTGTCACTGCCCTCCCTGGAGAGAAAGCTGGGCTGCTCTCTGACAGGATGAGGCTGCTGGGTGAGTGTGTGCAGCAGAACAGAGAGGAAGGAACCACAAAGTGGCAGCATTGTATCTGGTGTGTGGAAGAGACAGCCAGAGTCAAGCAAGCCTGACCTTGGTCCTGCCTGTATCAAATTCGACCTGACTTATCAGGAGAGGGTCAGTTCTGAAGGGGACATACAAGGAGTAAACTCTTCTCAGGTACTGGTGCCTCAGAACTGCCCCTCTCTGGAGAAGGGGGGAAAAAAAGAAAAAAAAAAGAAATTGGGGTGACTTGATTATAATGCACCAAAACAGGCTGGATTCCCTTAAGCAAGAATCTGGCAAAGTATTTATATTAGGAGGTATCTGTTTACACAGTATGTGCAAGTCCAACAAGGTCTGATCCCTGATACTTCAAATGACTGTCAATTGATAACCTTTTGGAAAATCTCAAAGTTCTTTATGGGGAAATTTTATTTATCCAGTTTTGTGAAGTGAGAATCAGAAAGGCAATGTCAACAAGTATCTTGAAATTTTTTAATCAATCTCGAATTTACAGTGCCCAGCTTGAAATACCAATCATGCTAGGGACCCCTCTTCCCCAAAGCATGAACATAACAAGCACACAAAACAAGTAGGCACTAAAAAAAGTGACAGACAGTTTTAATTTTTCTCTAGAAATTACTTGCTCAGCGTCTACAGAGTAAACCAACAGCTGAGCTAGGAAAAGAAACCAAAACAACTATGTCTCCTAACTCCCAGCTCTCAACAACACCGTGTGTTAAAAGTCTAGAAAAGGCTGTGAAACACAGGCTGTGCCTGTGGAAGGA
>VWYI01041369.1:27746-45413 GCA_013399455.1 Anthoscopus minutus
GCTTCATCATTTAGGCTTGGCGAGGGAGGGGAAGAGGGAAGAATTGGAGGAGGGGTAGGGAAATAACAATTTGCTGTCTCCCGAAGTATTGTTTAATGCTTTACTTAAAAACGCTGACAGCTTCTGCACAGCTGTATCCACGATAGAGGCAGCTTGCTGGCACACTGATAAAGTATTAAGACGAGCACAGATCTGGGCACGATACAAAGATGAGAGCTCCTCGCAGCTGAATTAAGGCAGTGCGCACAAAGTAACCATTACCTGGCAAAGGATCGTTTTGATGCCGGCGTCTTTTGTTTTGATTCCAGATCAAAGAGAGGAGGATAGGTGGTTTAGGGCTGGCGCTCCGAGTTGCATGGCTAACTTATCTGTGCCATTAAAGCAGGCATCACCTTGCCTGTTTGTAAGCAGAGAAAGATCTGAAACACATGAGGGAGGGATGGGAGACAAGGAGGAAAAGCAACACCAACATCGTATTGGGAAGACGTGCTGTCTGGAGTCCTGCAGAAGAGTGTTTAAACACTCTTTAAATGTCTCTTTTTTTTTAATTTTTTTTTTTTAAAGAACCCTAGGTGCAAAGTCCTCCTGCTGTTCTCAGTCTGCATAGTCTCACTCCAAATCCAGATCTAAGGTTGTCTTTGGTCTTAGAAAGCCCTAGAACCTATGTTTGGGACACCCTTTGGATCTGTAGAGAGAGTGTAACAACAACCGGTCGCAGAAAATATTATCCCAGTGGAATGGCCACAGTCATACTGGTATAAAAATGCCTAATTCCAGCATTCTTTTTCTTTCCTTTCACATTTTCTATATTTCTGTATACTTCTGTGCACTTATATAGGAGTGACATCTCTACATAGGTATTACAATGACTCTAACATAGAAGTTTCATCATCCTGATCATGCTGCTGCAGTTAAAACAGTGCAATTTTCTCCTTCCACAGACCTAGGCACAATCCTGCAAGGTGTCAAGCCCTGTCAATTCCTGCTGGCTTTGAGGGAACCTCAAAGCTTCTTTTCTGAGGGTCTCAGCAATTCTCTCTGCACCCCAAAGGAGAACTGGGCCCCAGGTTAATAAAAAGTAGGGCAGTCTTATCCTATCAGGCGCCTGAGAGGGTGCCTGGCATTTTGAGGATGAGCGACAGAGAAAATTCAAGTAACCAAGGCAATGGGAAGCCTCAACATAGTGAAGACAGACGTAAAAAATACGTGCTGCATCCACATAGCTGCTCCGAGACAAACTCACTGCATGCCCTGCCTCAGTTTCCCACAGGAAAAAGCTTCCTTTAAGCCTGCTCTCTCTAAAGTGTGAGTGAGTATTTGGTTTATGTTGCATCAAAGTCAAATAGATTGACTTTTCTGCTGCCTCTGCTGGAGCTCCTGTGGACATGGGTTGTGTGATGTGAGATCCCAGCCCAGCCCATATACACTTGGAAGGGAGAAAGAGAACTCTGACTCTTTCCCTTCTTTACTTCTCCCACCAGACTGGGCCAAATTTCGGTCTCATTTATATCACAGTAATCCTGGAAGAAATTCACGATTGTCAGTTCCTCCAGATTTACATGGATATCAAGCGGAGAATTCATCACCATGTCTTCATCAATGGTTCATAAGCAAGGAAAATACTAAGGCCTCCTTTATCTTGACAGCACAAGATGGCTCAATAAATGTAAAGCATATGTTACATAACAGTAGAATAATCTATGGTATTGAGGGCTCACGGATTCTGAAAGTCTTTTCCACTTGCAGAGGGGGGAACAGGAATTAAATAAGGAGAAAAATATATATTGAATAAAGTGCTTGTTGCAGAATATTTTTTTTTAAATACAGAACTGTGAAACCTAAAGTAGGGCAATACCCTCCCTTTCAACAATACTTTGACTTCCTACAGTCAGCAGATGTAATATGCATAGGATTCAGAAAGATCCCATTAAAATTCATTAAACCGTGTTTCCAGCTATTTAGTAAATTTTGAAGAAAAGAAACCTATTGCCTCCTCTGCTCCATACGATGGCCTCTTTGAATGCAATTAACCCTTCATTCATGGGTCCTTCTATCCAACTAATCTCCCACCCTGTGCCTTCCGATGCATTTTTAATACTGCAGCTAATACTGCCACCTAAAATCCTCCAGCAGACACCATGCAATAGAGCTCTTTGCACAGGCAAGGAACTGTAAATCTCCATAAACAGTGCTTGAATGAACAGCAAATTCAGATAAGTGATGTGTTCTTTTTTCATGGCTTCCAGTTCCAAATGGGGAATGCTCTTCATCCTTCAAGGTAGATTTTTATCCAGCAATTATTGTGGTTTCATATATGCCCAAGGGATTTAGCCACTGGGTTTGGGGAAGCTGGGCAAGAAAGGGTGTAAAAACATGCAAGGGAGCATAAATAAATAGTGAAACAATAAAGAGACACCTAGTAGTACACACACAAATAAACATTCAAAATTTAAAAAAAAGAGAAAATAGAAAAAAAATAAGAAAAAAGGATAAAGATCTAGAAAAATCAGATGTTACATGAAGTGTCAGATTTATCTGTCTGAAGTGTAAAACTCTTTTCTTTATTGCATGGTTGACAGAAACTCAGGACCCAATCTGGTATCATCCTGAGTTTGATAAACTGTGACCAATTTCAGATTGGAGCTCCTATTTACGGAGGTGCTAAGTGGCGAGGGGGATTATATCATGCAAAACAGAAGCAGCCAAAAATATTCCTATTTCCCCCATCCTCTTTTCCCATCGATAAATGAGCTGGTTTGTCAAAACAGGGAGTGGAACTGGAGGGACCAGGGAAAAGGATTTGCTATAAAAAAGAAAACAGAAGATGAGAACTGAAAATATTCTGTGTTTCTGTTTGCTTGAAGCAAATCCCATTCCCAAGCCAAATCTAATCAGAATTTGTCCATGAAGAAAGAATTCAGAAAGGAAATATTTTGAAATATAGAGGTGGTCTCAGCATGATACACCCTGCAAGGTGTTCAAGGTACACAGTGCTTCTTTCATTATTTTACTGTTCTTTTACAGCTATGAAGGAGTGTTTTTTCTGAGTCACAGAATTATGCTTTTCACTTGGCTTCTGTAACACCCCTACGCTTAATTATTTCATCTGAACTACAGATTTCCACAGATCCAGCAAAGCATTTAAGCACCTGCTCAACTTTAAGAACCTTTCGTGTTCTGGGAGGCTTTCCACAATGTGAATTAAGCGCACACTTTGCCGGATGGACAGCTCTATACCGTAACTACATTACATCTGGAACAGAGCCACACTCTTTCCCAAAGGGTTTGCTGCTCTCCAGTATATCAGTCTAAAATTTTTCTATAAGTCTATGTGCCTTTTTTAACTGAAGATTTTGTCGTATCTAATTGAACCCTCAAACGGTGTTTGCAAGGAGTCTTGGATAGCTTGTAAAGGTCTGGTCCTGGCACTTCAGAGCGGGACAGAAGCATTACAGTTTGTGTATCGCATGTGAGTATCACCCGAAGACACTGGGAAGCCAATCTGAGATCTGCCTGCTTAACAGAGAGGCACTGCTACTGCCTTGCTCTGCCAAATCAGGGTATTTTAAAGAGATAGCAGAGTGATTCTGTTTAAAATTCACAGTGCATTTGTACAGAGGATGGGAATTTCAAAGTACTGCACAAGTCTTACTTTATGGGCAGGTATTATTCTCATTGTTCTTCCGGAGCTGGAAAACGAGGAGAAAAAAATGTATAGGAGTTCAACCCTGCAAAATTTGCAGACCTGAGTGCAAAGACCTGAGGCTAAGAGCTACACAACAAGCAGTGGAAAAATATCAGCAATCAAAAGCCAAAAATCTGGTCTCTGAGCTTCCTGTTCAAAGACATGTGATGTACTATCCTCCTACCCAAGAAAGAGTGGCAAGTGTTCACTAAAAATTTAGAGGTTAAATGCCTGTATAGGGGGATACGTTGGCTACCTCACACTCCACTGGCACCGAGCATGTTGCCTGTAATGCCATGAAAATGTGTGTACAATTAACAGCAAAGTTCAGTTGCTGTGTGAAGATGTGTATGGATTCAACTGCTTTAATTTTTCCTATGATTTAAGCATTAGGCACCAGGAAATTAATCTGGGAAATATCAAGACAATCTGCAGAAAGCTGGGTCCAATGTTGCTAAAACAAGCTGGCTGAAATGAAAAAGTGCAGCTGTGAATCTCATCCTGATACCAACACAGAAACACACATACACACACAAAAAACGGCCCTTATTCTTATTATTTATGGACACAGATGAAAAGCCAAAGGGGGCAAGGTAATGCACACAGATGCTGATTAGCTGGAGATTATATTGATGATGTAATAAAAATTCACTTTGTCTCTTAAGCTGCACCAGGACAATCAAAGAGAGATTAGATAAAAATCAGAGAGAATGAATAATAGAAGGGAGAGGTAACATTGTAAACCATAACTCCCTGCAAAATGTTCTACCTTTGGCTGTCCTCAGTCAGAATAAATAGGAGCTGGAGGGTGTAAATACAGCCCAAGTGTACAGAAGAAGGAGGCAGATGTGGCTTTGTAACTGTATTGTTTATCAATAAGCAGCCAGATATGCACGTTTACCTGAACAGGTTTGCAAATACACACATACACAGATCTACAAGCAAACACCTTTCCAACTCTGTTGAAGAGATGATGAGAGGGAGTGCAAGAGAGAAAACATGTTTGGAGAGGGACAGATGGACAGAGAAATGGACAGGGTGAACAACATATAAGAAATTATCTGAGCGAGAAAGATATGAACTTGTTGGGAAAAAACAACTCTGTCTCCACCTGGCAGGGTAAGGGACGCACACTCTGAGACCCACGTGCACACCTATTTATCCAGACATGCACCCATGTGGATCCCTGTCTGAAAAAAGAATCACTCCATCCACAAAAGGTCTCCATCGGAGAGAGACATGAGAAAACTTCCCTCTCTTAGAGTGCTTGCTTGAAAAGGAACAGAACTCCTGCATGTCTAACGACCATGTTTAATATTTGATTAAACCTTTGGCATAGCTGACTATCCTGATCTGAATAGATGATCCGACGCTTTCCCTGGTAGTAAAGCCAAGCATAAGTAATAGCTGTTCTCTGACTACTGCTGCCTTATGCGTATGAGCCAGATTTTGCTGTGTCTGAAAACTTGCTATCTGCTTCTGGATTCTTTTCTGCTGTTCAGTATTTTCAGCAACACTTTATAAAGTCAAACAAACAAACAGAAAAAAAACCAAAACAACAACAACCTACCAAATTCTTCTACCAGCCATGGAGGGGGCTGAAATTTATTCATAGCCATGGGAAAAAAAATCCCTTCCTTCCAAAGTCCTCCCTGGCTTAAGCATTTTACCTGTTTTCCTTGCACATTTTGCCTATGGTTTGCATTATTACTTGCTAAATACATTAGAAAATGCTCATCAGCTTGCTCGGCAGCTTGGGGATGTTTGTGTGGTTGCCCACACACATATGCACACACACACATACACGTAGCAATTTTATAAATAAATCACAGTCACAGGGGTGAAGAGAGGGCATGCGGTGCTTTGGAAGGGAGCAGAGCATCTCAAAGGAAGAACATCTCCAGGATCAGAAAACAGGGGCTGCTGGAGTTTCTCTGCACCTCTTAATGCCTGGGAGCTGGCCACCGCCGCTGATCACAGAAAGCGAGACAGGGACACCAACCCTGGGTGCTTTTTCCCTTGCCCACCTAGGTGAAGAAAAGTGTAATCCCTCAAGTCAGACAAAAAACAGGCCTAAATTATTAGCCTACATAACATTATACCTCAAATGAAACAAGCCTTGCTGGGAGAGGTAATATCTTTTATTAGACTGAGTGATACAGTTGGAAAAAAATAGACAAGCTTTCAGGCACCCAAGGAAGTCTGTCTTTTTTTCCCAGCTATATCAGCTGGACTAATAAAAGATATTACCTCTCCTTACAAATGTGGTCTCATTTATAACCTTAGACCATCACCGCTAAAGCTACAGCATGACTTCTGCCTTAAATACACACAAAGCTCTTTGCAAAGCTGGATATCATAAATTCCTCTTTACACATAGCAAACTAAGGAAGAACAAGGTCTAGGAACGGGATCAGGTAGGATACAGAAGGTTAGTAAGAGGACTGGGCTAGAAATAGGCTCCTAATCCTTTCCTACCTACCTCTGAATGAAGAAGACTGGTGCAACACCACATCAAATTCTTATTTTGCCTTCTTGTATTATTTTAGATTGCTAGAGAGGGGTTCTGGAAGTGAGGTTCTGATAGTTATGTTTCAAAACATCAGGAAAAAATATTTTGTAAGAAGATGAAGTGTAGTCCTAGAATGGACTGCCAGGGATAGTTAAGAGTAAGATCACAATTTTTAGCATTCAAAGGAAATCACATGCCGGATCTTTGTTCAGGTGTGAGAAACCAGCTGATTTAATAAAACAAGTACATTTAAAAAATAAAAAGGTGCAATTTTCTTGGTGAAATTAAAGGCTTACTGCACTATTTCTTTTTTTATTTTTTTTTTAATATTTGAAAGAGGACATTGAACTTCAAACTCCAAAAGGGGAAAATGAAAGACCATTTTTCTTTCTACTGTTTTGGTAGCTTACATACAGAAATGAACCTGTGTATCTGTGTTTCTGCATATTTCATGAGTGTGAGTCTTTCTGCTACTACCCATGTCTGTTTTGCTTTCTGAAAATATGGACAGCATGGCTTCCATTTCCCAAAACCTACTAGGGAAGGAGATGTGAAAAGAGAGGAGAGATAGCCAGAACAGTCTTAGAGAACCTAGGTGGTGACTTGCAACATGAGCTGCTGAAGTGTTTTCTGCAGGGGACAGTGTGAGGGCAGAACATCAGTGCATAGCTGAACCAAGAGAAAAGGAGTATGAACAGCAATGGTGAGAGCTGGGGAAAGTGATCTGTGTCTTGGCAGTGGAAAATAAACGACTCATAATCACTGTAACCTGACAAGTGGGAATGGGCAGCAAGCCTGGAGCGGCGCCTCAGCAAGGGACACGATCTGGGGGAGGATCTAAGCCGGTAGTCCACACACCCACACCTGTACCTGCAACCAGGAAAGGAAGGCTGGGAAGCCAGGATGAAGAGCTGGTCTTGGATGCAAGCCCAGCAAGTGAGAGCCTGGGTGCTGCACTTGAACAGCAAAGGCAGATGCCAAGGATAGAGGCCCGAGCTGGGGGAGTGAGCTGCTCGCCCGGCGACTGGACCTGCATCTTTTGTCACAGCAGGGTCATCTGGTTTGCTGGTGGCTCACCTATTTATTTCAGAATTAAGAAGCTGCTGTCATAAGTCCTGTCCCTGGATCGGTGCAGAGGAAAAGACAGGGGAATGACACACCTATTGTGCAACTCCTTTTATGAATAAACTCTTGAAATCTAATTCTACCAGCACCTCTCTGGCCTTTTTCAATCTGTTGGTCAGTAACAGTGACCATTTAACAGCACAAAGCAGTTGTATGTTATACGGGAGAACAGATTGAGGCTAATACAACACACGTTCCCCTCCAAAAAAGAGCCTAACGTTCCTTCTTCATTTTTTTTTAATTTTTTCCCCCATCTGCAAACACTGTCAGTAAAGCTGAGTAAATATATAAATAATTAAACAAACAAATACTTTCTCTGCTGCCCCCAGGCCTTTGAAACTGAGACTTAGTTGGATTTCAGGCAATCAAATAGCATTGCGTTCATGCACTCACACTGCACGCAGGCTTCCTTTCCACCTTTGACAGAATATCATTGACTTGAGTGCACTGTGATGATTTCAAATAGACTAGGGGTTAGATAATCGACTCTACACACACACATAACCACATGCACACTCCAGCCCCTTCATTTATTTCATAAAACACATGAGCACAGATGGGACGGAAACACCAAAAAAGACCCCAAACAAATAAAAGAATTGCATGTATGTTGCTACTCATGAACGAACTAAAACTGCAACTGAAATAATGAAAAAGAAACAAGAACCCTGATTAATTTGCTTGGCAGATCTTTGCTATAAGTGATCACCTTAAACCCTCTGCTTCAGTGAAAATATTACTAAATATTATATTACTAAATATTAAATTTTTTGTGGCTGGATACCTAAGGGCACTGGGACACTGTTTATTCCCCACAACCTACACCTTGGGTAGCAGCAGTGAAAACTCCCTTCTGGACTACCTTGCTCTGCCAAAGTCAGGGATATTCACATCCCTGCTTAAGGATTCACACAGTGTCTGTCTGTTGTTTGTGAGGCTGGGTCAGACTCTAACTATTGACTTCAGAGAGTGTTGGGTCGGCGCTCGGCAAATGGGCGACGACTGCCAATTCCATCTGCCTGTACTGAGGGCAGCAGTACACTTGTCTAGAGGGAACTTGCTCTTTTTACTGACCCGGTGAAGGCAGGTACCTTCAGCTTGATCCAAACTGTGTTGCAAACAAAAGGTTTGGATCTGGCCCTTAAAGAAGAAAGGTGGGATGCAGCCCTTCATCAAATCCTTGCTTTGCAGCTCCCTCAGTTGCCATAACAATGAAGAGTATGTATGTGATTCACTAAAAGAAGGGAAAGAAAAAATATAAATCAAGATCCTGAATCAGTGAATGATGACATTCCTGTAGACAGAGAAATTACAAAGGCTGAAACCTGCTCACACAAAGAAAACTGGCAAAATTGCCATTGACCCTGTCTTAGCAAAGCAGGGACAAATATGCATTTACAAGTGAAATGAGCAAATCTAATTTTCCATGCCCCCACTGAGTGTTTTTTGAATGCATGTTTTCTGGATCTATGCTGAAAGGGGCTCTGATGTAATAATATATTTACCATCAGAGATACACCAAAACCTCTACACAGAAAAAAAGTAAATGTCAAATTTATGCCGTTACCTTCTCCCTCATTAAAAAAAAAAAAGGTAAATAAATAAATAAATAAATTCCAGCTGGCCTAATATTGCAGTTGGGGAAATGAAAGATCAATAGCTTACTAGAGCCAATGGGAATCTTTCCATTGATTCAACAGGTTTCAGTTCAGGCCTGAAGGCACCGAGCTTAAGTGACTCCATCAGAGAGTGTTGGTGAGTAATTATCCACACTGTGATTAGAACCTAGGCATCCTCACCGCCCGCCCTCACCCACCAGATAATGCCCTTCCTTTGAATGAAGCTGCAGGCACAGGCAGCAAATTAAACGGAGCAGCTCTGAGGTATATTAGCCATTACAAATAATTTGGAAGGAATGGCAATGCATGTGTTCCTTGGTTTTTTGTTTGTTTAATTTGCTGTTAACTTTTCCAAATCCCTAACAGAATGTAGAAACTAGCACCACTCCGGCACCCATGTCTCTGCAAGATCTTTAGGTGTCTTTTCTGACAGTGTTCCTACGTGTTGACTCACTTCATTTTTTTCCCTTCTCCGTCAATTACTAAACTTGGAGTTAAATAATTTCTAAGATACTCTTTTTTTTGTATCAAAATTGGCTGTATCCTCTCTTGCAAATAAACACGAGGCAATGGTATGCTTTTAAAGAGTTTTCCAAAGGATTTTTGTTGGCTGTCTTGCCCATTCCTCATTTCCACTGCTACTTTTCTCATTTATTGCCAGTATCTTGAATGAGATTTCTTTTTCTAAAAAGAAAAAAGATCTATATAAATAATAATAAAAAGAAGATGGGAAGAAGGAAAGCAAAGTTAAAAAATAACCAAGCTCTCTCTGAATGCACAAAAAAGAACAAATCCTACAGAATAGCATAATTGAACAACAATATATCTTTATAAAAGAGGGTGAAAAATTGCATCCTCATACATGTATTATTGAAGATGGAATATGATCAAATAAATTGTGTTTAAAAGCAATTAAATGCTCACAAAAGAAAAACACTTGCCCTGTAAACTGAAAAAAAACACATAATGACATGCAAACCTTCTTGAAACTACCATATGGACACTGGAACGAGAACGGTTGAAGCTGAATGGTATAACAGAAGGAGTGAACCAGCTTACCTAGACAAGGCAGCCTACTCTTGCAGAGGGAGTAGTTAGGAAATTCGGATGGAGCCAGGTCTGTGTGTCTGGATTTAGGTGAGTAACAACCTTAAGTCAGTTACATCCTGTGCGATCCACCGCTCCTGCTTCTACCAGCAGCATCTTGCAGAGCTGCCCGTAACTTCGGGCTCAATCCAAACACAGCTGCAGGCAAGGTAGATTTTTTTCTGGACTTCAGCAGGCTTTGGGGCAAGTGTGTGGCTGCTGTGCAAAGTCCTTTCTTATCAATTATAGATTTTAAACAGTGTAGAACATACATTACTTCCGCCATGATTTTTCCCCCCATCCCTTCAATGCTGATAAAGATGTGGGAAAAAAGAATGAAATTAAACACTTTCATTGCAATTCTGTGTTGAAATATAACTCTATAGGATTAATTCTATTTTGATGTGGGCTGAAGTTCTTAACAAAAATTATCCTCACTGTGAGAAGTTTCTCAGATCCCTGGCTTTTGTTCACCTGCCGGGCCAATACTCGATCCCAGAGAAAAGCAAATCTGGTTTCCGTCTGCATTGGGTGAAATAATCAGCAGGAAAGAGAGCCTAGGGAGGAAAACTGAATTTTCTCTACGTGAACTTTCAGAGAGGTGCAAAACAATTCAATCTGCTCAGCAAAGCTATCTCACTCTCCCTCTGCTTCCTCCATGCACCATTTCTGTACTTTATTATATTATTAGAATCAATCAATATTATTAATATTATATGTGGTCAATTCTGTAAATTCTTCATAGTTCCCCTCCCCACCTGTTAACAGCAGGTACATTATACAGTCTCTGGTTAGATTGGTCAACTAGGCTATCAATAGTCTTCATAAGCAATACCTATATGGTGACCTTTGCTCACAGAACTGAATCTCTCATATAGGGCTGTCAGATTCCTTAAAGAAGTATTGATAAGTTCATTACTGTATTGCTACATATAATTTTAGGTGTGATTTTCACTCACCCTGGAGCATCTAGTAACCTAATACTTTTTTTGTTCCTCCTAAAGCACTGGCCCTTTTACAATTGATCAAATAGTGAATTAGAGCATTATAGAGAGGAAACATAATCAGGGGATTTCTACAAGCACACTGTGATATATCTTTTGATCTTCTGACAACCTTCATCCCTCTCGATCCTAGGAAGGAAGCACTGTTTTATAGGGATATTATTAGGCTGATGCTGCTTTATACATCTACCTGCAAGAAGCTACTGAGTCCGACAAAGATATTTGTGTGCGTTTGCAGTGAGTGATGCATATTATGTGATGTGAATCTATCCTTGGGGACTGGAAAGGAGAGGATCTCTGTGCAAATGTAAGTCTGCCCTTTCGATACATGCATGCATACACAGCCTCAGTGTAGTATATACACAGGCATTTGAATTAGAAACAGGCCAAATATGCAGTCAGATCTCATCAAACCAACTCTGTCTGCAATGCTCTGTTTTTATTCTGTTTGAAGAAGCTTCATGTCCAGAGTTATCTGCCCTGGTGTACTGGGATGGCAACCTGGTAGCCTCAAAAATATTTTGGAGGTTCAGACGCAATATAAAAATAAACCAGAGATGAATTAATTAAGAGTGACTGTATAATTGAAACAGTATAATGAGCAAATTTTTACGTATCCTATTAAACTCTGCATATAACTCCAGGAGCACCCTCTTAAGTCACCTACCACCTTCACGTAAGAGTGTGTTCTCTATATTGTCTTTTAGAAAGGAATTATTTAGAAACCTTTATTATATATCCTGTCTGTGCTGAATGCATGTTTTCATTAACGTGCGCATAAAATCGTTACATATGTGTGATATACAAATATCAGGCACACTTCTATCTCACTTCATACACAGTTTTCCCATAGAAGTTCGTTCTCAGCTACACGTTTTGTGTATGCTTTTTTTAGGATTTTATGCTCTTTTTATGTTTTCTGGTTTTAAATAAGGAAATTAAACACCTTAGCTGTGTAAAGGCATAGGAATAGTTTGCACTGCAAACTGTGTCCGCACTACTCCTTGCTCTCTCAAACCATAAACAACTTTCCGTTGGCAAAATACTTTGAAAGACCTTACAGTGAAGGTCCTCATCACTGCAGCCATATATCCCTGGAGGTATCAAAATTGCCAACCAAGTCATCTATTAAATTGTTAATGCTAAACAATGACTTTCCGTGTTCAACAAAGGAGGGAGAAATAAACAATAAGGGTGAGGTAGATCGAAATCTGCATGCCTCATTGGCTGAGCTGTCGGATATTTCTAATGCATCTGAAGGGTTTGTTACTAAGAACCTGTTAAGTATCTTTAAACCTTTGATCTGTAGCCAGTCTTAACAAAGGTGACAATTAATTACAGGAGAGTGCATTGCAATAAAGTTACATCGTGGTCAGTTTATATATACTGTCCAAAGCTGGTTCACAGAAGTCACTGTCAATTAAAGTCTTCTTGGAGTCCAGTTCATTATCAATTTTTCCCCCTCGCCTTGATCAATATTTTTGGCTGCTTCTGCTTGACAAACTTAACACAATGTCTATATCTATATGTCTTGCCATTCATTTACATGGAATGGATGGCTATATATGATTTATTTTTAGCTACTACGTATGGTCAGGCACTTTATTTGAGAGGTTTAGAGCTCTCATCCATCTTTATTTTAAGGAGCGACAATAATAAGCCCTCTCTTCCTTCAAGGCGATGTCAGATGGATATAATGAATGCACATTAAAAGCTGCATTCACCTGTATGTGCATTCAGGCTGTGGCTCACAGTGGCAAAAGCAAACAAACGCAATGTCTGTGGTGACATCTTGACTCCAGACCGCACCAAGAGCTGCAGCGCAGACAAAGTGACCCAGTAGATCCTGAGATGGCCAAAATGTGGCAATGGCTCCCCAGGAAATAGAGGGAAAGAGAGACCCTTGTAATATATACCCCAGCTCAGTAAGTGGAGCAATGGTGGAAGAAAACCATAACTTTTAGTCACCATGGTTAATAATTTTCCCTTTTTCTGCAGCTGATTATAATGTATAAGCGTCAGTCCACCATGACAAACCCCAGAAACAGTTGTAGAAGAAACGGTGAAGCATTTGAGTGAGTGAGAAATGTGGCAGAGATCGGGATTTGGCAATTCCTTAGCTTTGTTTCAGTTTTAGTTTCACTTACAGAAGTAAAGCTAAGTTAAGGGGCAAGCCAGCAAGCGCAGAAATTAGTAGCATTAGCTGCAAGTGTTGAAGTTTGCTACGTAAACACATAATCCAGAATTTTAAAGGGAATGTGAAACATGGACTAAGTGCAAAGCTGCAGCAGGATTTCCAAATGAGAAGCCACCTAAGCGATAGCAGAAATCTCACTGCGTTCTGCCCAGCAAGCAGGTAACAGGCCTTTGCTCCCGAAGCAAAGGTGATGCAGGGATTAATGAAGCATCAGCTATTTGTTAAAGCCAGGATTCAACTTAGTTTTACTTAACACCTCCCTTGCTTAGTGCAAACTCTTATGGGGCAGAAACCACACAGCACTTGATGGGCAGGTCACAGGGAGTTCTGCAGCCCTCTGCTTTTTTGGAATATTACTTTGAGGCTATAGGCGACACCTGCTTGTGTCTTTGGGCATCTGATGCTTTCTCTCTGTTTTAAATGCAGGTAAAAGGTCCAACAGCCTGAATCATCTCCCCCACTTTTTCTCCCTTGGAACCATTACTGCCTGTCGCATAAACCCGCCTCGGTTCACACTTGATTGACGGGAGGGACAGTAACAGCTCCTTTAGTGTCGTTATGGTCTGTCGGGTCAGTGCGGCTGGTATGCTTCTGCATAGGGTATGCATGATAAAAAAAAAACCACCCTGATGTCTTGCTAAAAAATGTGGCTGCATACTTCCAGCTCTTAAGGATGGAGGAGACCCTCCTTGATCACTCAAACCCTTCCTTCCCTTGCTCTTGACCACCAAGAACAGAGAGTTCTCTGCTGGCCCTCCCTGACAGGTACAATCCGCCTTTTGACACTTTCCACAATCGCGCTCACTCTTTACCCAGACAAAATTTCCAGGTGCTTTTTGACAATCTGCTTCAAAAGACTATTCCATCAGCTGCCTGGCTTTTATTATGCTTCGCAATTTGAATCCTCTGCTAAAGAAAGCCCTGCCGGTGGCACTGGCCACTAGCAGATGTGGGATGCAGGACCGGATGAACCGGATGAACCACGCTTCTCTTGCAAGGTGACAAGGATTCTCAATTTTTCCTTCTACTTCTGTGCTGAAATTTCCAATCTTTTCTGGCTCGATACAGGAAAAAAATGTAAAACTAAACCAAACTCTCTCTTGTTCCTATTGTTTCTTGCAGAAATTAATGAGTTTCTGATTCACCACTTAATTAAATCCTTGGTAGGGACAAATAAATAATATGAAATTTGGTTGTTCTTAATTAGGGGGGTTTTTTAAGAAAAAAAAGTATCCTTTTTTATTCCATGAAATGGCCAAAGGCACTAGTATATGTAGATATTGATGGACAGAAGCAATCTTAATCTGTAAAAGTGCAAGAAATGTAAGTCTAACCTGGAGAATTGTAAGAGAAGTAGAAAAACTGTGGACATGCAAACTTCAATTTCTTTCTTTTTTCTGTATTAATGTAACTTTTAAACAAATCCATCTTGTAAGGAAGATTAGTTCATATGGTAGTGGAACTAGCTGAGGAACAGCTTTCAGCGCAAAACTTGACAGGCAAGCAAGAGATCCCAGAAAATTAGAGTTTGTATTGGAAATGCTGACACAATCGTAACAACAGCTTCATAACTGGCTGCAGCTGCTTTTAGAAACCAGAATCCATGTCCAGACCCCTGAAAGAAAAGAGTTAACATATACCCTTCTAATTTATGGAGCAATCTGGGCTCTTTGACATTATCAAAACACATAGACACTCATATGTACAGGAGATTTTAATGAACAAGGGGCTGTTTTTTCCCTCCCGTCAATCAAACTATCCAATTGCATTGTGATTGTTTTAAGGGGTTGTTCTTTAGACCTAAGGCTTAAGTCTCCTCTGTTTTATTCCAGTTTATTTGTGCATTTACCTCCCTAAAACTTGTTTGGTTTACTACCATACTAAATGCTGTATGTGTTTCTTTCAGCCAGGCAAGTCTTATATTTCAATTATGGAGGAGTTTATTCAGCACCTATATTGCGCTGTGCTTCTTTTCAACTAAAATTCCATTTCCCAAAGGCTGTACACATGAATGTGAACACATCTCTTTTTCTGTATGTGTACATACACAAATTTATACATTTTTGCATATAAATGTACACATCAACTTAACTGAATGCCCATTTTCATTGCTCCTATGAATTTCTGACATATCCAAAACCTTTATAAATATCCTTAAACTTAACAAGGTTTTAATTTTTCTATCACCTATCTTTGTAATCAAACAAAAAAAATATAATGAATGCAAGCCTTGTTTCTCTACTCCAGAAGTATCCCAAATTTCAAAATTATTTATACTTTTAAGAAGGTAAAGCTGTAAAAGAACTAAACTAGTCTCTTCTTACTGCATTTTCCTATCTGCATTGAATGCTTACAGAGTGAGGTCCGGGTCAGGTAAGAAAATCACCCCAGCCACGGGATTGCAGCAGTGGATTTCAAGGAAGTTTTGAGGGGTTTGTGCTTTTTCCACCCCTAAATAAGGGTTGAAAGATGTTGCTTGTCTCAAGACTATGCAAGATTCTCGCTTTCCCAGTGCACACCATCTCCACACTTTAAGTGCATTCACACGCATGTGTTTCAGTAAATCTCAGTTAAGAGTGGAATGCTGATTTGTTCTCACTTCCTAAATAGAATATTATAGACACCTGTGTGTTTTAAATTAAAACATTCTCCAGGCCTTGAGTATAAGCAAGCTTCAATAGAAAAGACTTTAAACCTGTGGGGACAGACTATATTTAGATTACATAAATTCATAAATATTATACTAAATACCACTTAAATTGCCCTTAAATGACTTCAAAGATAATGCATTATAATATGGCTGTCCTGAGAGCACTAACCTTTATATCTCCCAGTAACTCAGCCTTTAAGCATACTCCACAGCTAGATAAGATGGGGGGAAGTTATGAGTGAGTGTCTTGCTAAATTGTTAAAGTGTGATTAGTTAACTGAGTGCATGTGTGTGCGTGTGTGTGTGTGAGCGCGTGGGTGGGTCAGCTCAGCCCCGGTAGATTTCTACCCATAGAAGAGCACACAGCCTCTTCCCAACCCTACAGCAAAGTACCAGAGCAGGAGTCTGTTCTGCCCTGTGTGGAGAGAAGCAAGGATGGGGGAAATATGCAGTAGCTACACTCGTGCCATGAAAGCTTATTTTCTCGGGGATCTGGCAAGCCTTTCCCGCCTTCCCCCACATGCTGCTTCCCCCGTACCCTTTCTCGCTTTGCGTATCTGCAAGAGAATCATAATCCCCTGCCTCCTTCCTGGTGTCTGTACTGGTATCAGCCAGAGCTGCTGGTGAGAGAACCTGGGACTTCACTCTCCTTGTGTGATAGTTTTGCTATTGGAGGAGGGCATAGTAATGTACTTTAGGTTCTTAATTTTCAATTTCCTCCTGCTATACAGGGGCACTGCAATAGGATATCTTCATAATATTTTCAAGAATACACATCCTTTGATCTCGTTTCAATGGTTTTACACCTGAAATTACTCCGACAGCTGTTTTTTACTTTAAGCTAATTCCTCTCTCTTCCCTCCTCCTAGAACAATCCCACCTTCTCCCCCTCTACACCCAAGGTTTGCTCTCTGCACACTTAAATAAACTACAGTCTACTGTTAACCCTTCAAGGTGTACCACTGCCACAGCCTCAACCTCTGAATTGGGAAAGAAATCAACTGAGAGTGATGGATCAATTAATGTATAAGCATTATGCATCTTTTATGGAAAGCATCTTGGGGTTTTGTATTGCCAACCTACCCCTGTGAGCCAAGTTGGACTATCTTTGTGCAATTCTTCACCTATGCCTGCAAAGCAAAGCCAAAATAAGGACATCTGAGTGAATACAATGCTTCACATGACTGCATTTAGGGAAGGGAAAAGAGAAAAAAATAGATTAAAAATGAAATAAAATTAATAAAATAATAATAAAAAGAGCCAAACACAAGCCTCATCCTTCAAAGCCCCATCATGCTTTTTGACTTAATAGTAATTAATCACTACTGGCAAGAAAGTAATTTTTTTCCAGGTAGCCAGAGGCACATTTTTATCAGGATTAGCTAATAAATCAGCGGCATCGCTAGAAAGGAGTTCAAACTCTTCTCGGATGTACTAAATAAAACCGATCCCTGAAATGCTGGCAAATCGGTGTCTATTGAAGCTTCGCTCAAACCCTAGCCCGCAAAAAACCAATCATCATCATAAATTTTCTTTCCAAAGTCCAAAACTTATCACAGGTTAAAAATGACTGTTTGCTTTGAGATGAACTCATGCAATTTGGTTTGATGAGGTGACAAGATTCATCTACCTGGCTTTTGTCCTAGGTTGCAGCTTTACAACAGAAATTAAATGAAGGGAAATGAAGTTAGTATCTTGCTTAATTCAGGGATATGTGTTAAACACATCCAAGCAAGATAAATGATCCCTCTCTCTCTCTCTCTCTCTCCTCTCTCTCTCTCTCTCTCTC
>VWYI01041369.1:50029-83269 GCA_013399455.1 Anthoscopus minutus
CCCCCCCCACAACCCCCAGCCCCGGTCTCCTCCGCCTCCTGTTACAAAAACCAAAAAACCCAAACAAAAATATTTAAAAAACAATAAAATCACCCTATTGTAGATGGCTCAGCTATTCCAACTACTCCTGTGTCTGAGAGTGCTCCCCTGTCCTGCCAGCAGAGGAGCGGTGGTGGATCGGGGGGGCGGCAGGACTGCGCCCCTCCCTGGGGCCACCGCCGATCCTTGCGAGGAAAGCGCTGCGGGCGGGGGCCGGGCCGGGACTGACCCCGAGGAGCCTCCCCATCCCACCCTCCGGGGGGCTGCACCTGGGGCGACAGCCCCCCGGCAGCCTGCGCTGCCTTTTGCGGCTCTTTAAATATCTTCGGGCGCTGATGGGCAGCAGCGGCTGTCAGCCGCCTGGTGCCGGGCTGGTGGCAGGCACCGCACATTGTCTGCCGTCTGACCAGGCGTGCCGTGTACTGGGGTCCAAGCCGGGGGGGTGAAGGGGCTGGTCTACCCGTCTTCCCTTCCTGGGCACAGTTCTGCAACCTTTAGAGGCTACAGAGACGAAGATGTGACAGCCCAGGAGCCGCGGGAAGGGTAAAAAGACCCCACTCCCAAATTCCCAGCCCTGTGACTCACCTGTTTTTAAATCCTGCCTTGTGCCTTGGACTGTGATAAAAGAATGACAACAACAACAGAACCCACATGAAAAAAAATCTTTCAGCCCGCCCCCCCCCGCCCCTTGAAAATCCTAATATCCGCTCTTTCTGATCCCTAAAACCACACCCGTGATAGAACTAGGAGGACTCACTGAAAGAAGACAGAAACCTTTTTTTTTAAAGAAGAAATATCCACTACAGTGATATTTCTGAAACAGCATCCAGCACTGATCCATCCCAGGGATAGCTCTGTTAACACCTGGCCCATGAGCAGGCCACTCTGCCTGCAATCACGGCTTATCCCAAATGAAAGCCAATTAAAATGAACAGGGCAATAAAAAGTGTCATTCTACTGCTCAGTGCGGGTGTCCCTTTTATAATAATCTGTATTTTATAAAACTTTGAGCTGGTCCACGCCCCGTTTTCACAGAGCCGTTAAGTATAGTCATTTAGAAATGGATGCTGTTCAAGTACAGCCCCCTGGTGCACAGGCACAGCTGTGAGGGGTGGCAGGATGAAATAATACGGACACAAATATTGCTACAAGGGCTCCAAGATGAACACAGCTGCTGCTGTGGGTAGAAATAAGCTGTACCCCATAAGCACCTTTACACATGTACAAGGGGCTGTAGCGGATTTTAAACAGATACAGGCAAAGGAGGAGTGAAATTGTTATCTATAAACCAGCTTTTACTGAACAGTTCCCCAGTGAGAAATGTTCCCAGTGTAATCACAGTGGGTCCAGTTCAGCAATCCAGAAGCAGAGAAGTCCACAGGAATTTTGTAAGGATAAGGTCTTTTGTAACAGGCTTCAGTTTCTCCGGGAAAGTAAAAATTATTTATCTGCTCGCGGCTGAAGTAAAGAACCTCACATTTTTAAAATTTTTTTTCTCATACTTGATGGGAAAAAGCAGCCCCCTCCCATAGCATTTGCAGCCCCATTTTCTCCTGCTTCTCACTCTGGTTAGTGTGGGGTTTTTTTGGGGGGGGGGGTTTGTTTGTTTGTTTGTTTTTTAAGAACACAAGCACCATTTATTTTGGGGATAGACGACCATCAATTTTTTACCTCTTCAGAAGAAATACTACCCCAAATCAACACGGCTGGAAAAAGGCACCGACACGGCCAGGCCAGGAGCAGAAGGATGCAGCAGGACCAGCCACAGGTATACACACACCTCCAGTGAGAAAGGGTTTGCAGACCAGGCTTTGGCTTTTAATGTGCCTTTCAAAGGGCTTGATTGATTGCTGTTAATCCTGTGAACAACTTCGGTGTTGTTAACAGGACTGGCCGCATTAGTAAAGGTACTTGCATGCATTAGTATGCTCCTCGTCCCCATGACGTCAATAGACAGCTTTCCAATGACTTCCAGGAGGGCTGGATCAGGCCCTTGCTAGCAGCAAGTTTTTAATGAACACCGTGTGGTGCAGGCAAGGGGGACACAGCCATACATCAGTCCTGACTCTCTTCATTCTCCAGGAAACGAGCAAGTAAAGAAGAAAGGCAAGAATAGGCCGAAAGGTTGCTGGAGGGGGATTCTTCTGCTGAACTTCAAACCCCTGGACCCCATAGCACACAGAACCATCAGTCGTTGTATGATGTGAAAAGAACTGTAGGCAGGTTTTGTTCCAAATAAATAAGCAATATATGTGAATTTTATTGTTAAATAGATAAGCTAAGTAGCAGGCAAGTTTTGTTCCCAAAAAACAAAAATTTGTGACTTGTTTTTAAATAGCAATTTCTCTTTCTTTAGATCTAGTTAGCCATACCAGCTCATACACTCACAGATTTTCTGCTAGCTTTTTTTAAGATTATTTCTAAATGAAACATGAGACAATATCACAGACATTCTGATCACAAATCAGATACAGCTCACAGCTGCTATTAAAGGGTCCAATCCTGCCAAGGCTTCTAACTCAGCTGGAATTGTTTCCTTCAGCTTGTTAGGCTTTGCAGGGAGTGCTGACAGGATCAGGGCATATTAGCTACATAATCAAATGAAATAATTGAGAGCTGCATGTGGGCTTCTAATAACATCCAATAAAAGCAGAGGGACCATCATCCACTAAATTTTGGGTGAGAACCCAACCATCAGGGCATGAGCCCAATCCTGAAAACCTTAATCTGTATTGTTGTTAATCACTCTGCTGTGGTCAGAGGGATTATTCATCTGAGGAAGGATTACCCATGTGAACATTTGCAAGATTGGTCCCTGAATTAATGCATAAGTCAGTGTGGGTTGGTGGGTTTTTAGGTTTTGCTTCAGTTTTTGGTTTTTTTTTCTGCTTTAGTTAGAATCAAGAGGTTGATTGAGGAAAGAAATGAAAAATTATTTGCATTCAAAAGAGCTTAGCATAGGACTGTAGTTAGTGTAGGCAACAAAAGGAATCGCTGTTATAAAAACAAGAAGAGTTTGTTTGTGGAGGCTTTTTTTATTAAAGTAGCACCGGTGAGTTTGAGGTGGCAAAGAGAGGACTGCAAAGAAACTCATTGCAAATAGATAGAAAAGTAGAAGAGAGTGTGCATGCATGTGTTTGCAGGGATGTTTAGACACAGGATTTCTGCAGACCCATACATACACATCCTTACATTTACACACAATGGACTCTGCCATCGGACCTCTCCAGAATATTCCTAGTGCCCATGCTGCACACTCTGTAAACATGCTGGATTAGTCCTTTGAAAAGAATATCAAGTTTATTATCTCCTCATCCCTTTTCATAATAGGTATGTCCCTGTACATAATGAGTAATGAAAGCAGGCAAGTCTGTATTGTAGGGAAAATAATGCTTCATGTTAATATGGTCCTTTTCATCATCAAACATTGTGCAGTCATTAACAAATTAATGCTTACAGCGCCCCTGTGAGGAAGGGAGATCTCACTTTAATAGGATCTGGTAACACCGCCAATTAAAAAGGTTGCCTCAGTCTAATAAAATCCTGTTCAGCTTTGATAAACTGCACGTGTTTTGGCTGAAACTCTAGGCTGGGCACCAGCATGCAGCTCAGATTCTTTAACTGTTTTTCAAAAATTTTGTCTGTAGCTATTTGTCTGTCCCTGAGAACAATCCGTAGGAGAACTGGAGTGGTTTGAACTGAGTCAAATGTAAAGCTTTCCTTTTCCCACGCTTTACAGCATGATGCTAAGAGCTGTCAGGAGGTGAAGCTCTTTCTCAAGTTTTTTTGCTCTCTGGGAAAATCTGCCCCAAAGCAGCCAATTAAAAGCCTGGGGGAAATGGCAGCTCTCAGATGCTCACTGGAGATGCAGATTTCCAAAACCAGATTCCCTAGTGATTGGGTTCTCACTGAATTTGCTGCAGTTGAGGGACTTATTCCTGTCATTGAAGCTCAGAGCCAGTACAGGCCAGGAAAAATTGGAGTCTGGATACCTAAGACAAAAACAGGGAATGTGTCTTCCCTTTGCTTTCAAGGGCTGACAGGGAGATCCAAAAGTGAGACTAGTGCAGAAACTAAAAAGAAATAGCTGGGGGGAAATTCAGGTAATGTGGAAAGAAAAGGGGGTTGGAGTATCATTGGGTTGGATTCAAAAGGGGCTCAAATGGGGAACAGACTGAGGTTCAGATTCAAAGATAGTATATATACCAGGAAATGAATGACTAAGTTCAGAGTATAAGTTTAAGTACTGATTTCCTTAATCTTAGCCCTGCCTTTGACAGGGTTGGTCCTTACCAGTCTCCCAGGTACCTTCTGGGTGCAGCTTGGAGGTCATCACAGACCAGTGTGGTGTTTTCAATAGGCACTACAGACGGGATAATATGAGTTTTTTATGGAAAAGGGCATTTAGTCATATGGATGACTGGTGCCATGCCATTTGGACCCCAGGTTAAAGAATTCTCTGGTTATTTATTTGTTTTGACCTAGTTATCGAGAGAGCTTTGAAGAAAAGTTTGCGTTGAGACACAGGAGTCTGCTTCTCAGTAGGAAGAATCTGGGAAAATGGAGAGGAATGGGAGGGGAGATAAATCTAATGGGCAACCATCGTTAGTACAAAACCAGGGAAAATGAGGGGTTAATACAGAGAACATGATGTAAGAAAATGTCAGAAAATAAATTCTGGTAAAGTACAGAGGATCTGAAATCTCTGGGGCTGGTAAACTCAGGGGTAAAGCACTTAAAGACTGAGGCAAGATAAAAGAGACAAATTGAGAAAGAGCCAAAAAGTGAAATTAGATACAGGACTGGGACAGAGAATACATAGTGAAAGGGATGGATCTGAGATGAGGATGAGTTAAAAGAACAGGGTTCTTGCCTGAAAGAATTTCTGCCCCTAAAAGTTCACTCTTCTGTTTACTTGAAATGTGAGGCAGAGTCCCTCAGTCTTCTACAGTCAACAAACAGCACTACACATGCCATCTACTCTGTGAATGATCATGTAATTAAAGTCTAAATTAGAATGCATCTGTACAACAAAGGAAAATCCAGGTTGTGCAAGTAACCTCAAATCTGGGAGCTCTTAATATTTAAGTGCTTGTCTTTGCAACCAGAATAATTTCCTTTTAATTAGAGCTTGAGTGCAAGAAAAAACCCCAAAAAAAAAAAAAAAACCCCTTTTTCTTTTTTTTTTTTTTTTTTTTTTTTTTTTTGGAAAACCAGTTTGGGATTTGAGGACTTTAACTCAATTTAACAAGGTTAAAGATGGATTATAAACTAGCTCCTGGAGAGTGTTGTCCTCTCAGAGTTGTAGTCACATGTAGACAGTGCATATTCTTCAAAATCAGGCCTAACTCTGAAAAAAGACTAAGCAGCTAATTCATATTTAGGCACCCAGCTGCTTGCTGAACTTTAGAGAGAATGAAGCATGGAGATTAGGAGTGTGACGTTAGTATCCCAAATCACTGGTCCTTTCTCACATGGACCTTTACAGCCTCAGGGGAAAAAATGGCAAAGTCAGAGCTCAGATTCAGAACACCCAGACATGCCGTGGCATGTTTTGCTTCTGAAGCTATGCCCAGCCTTGCCTTGAACAACACATGTTGTAGGCACGGTCTCAATGCTGTATTTATTTGCATGAGTGAATACTTGTTTTATAAAACCCACTCTTGCTCCAATTTTATTCTCCAAGTGCCCAGAGGGAATGACAGTCAGGGTCCAGCATTAATGCTGCTGATTTCATGTCCCTCATTCTAAAGCAGATGCATGGCAGATGAGCAAGTGCTGACAGTCTCTGTGTGTGTGTGTGCATCCATACATGCAAACGTGGAAACACTGGAGACAGGAGGAGGGTACTCTACAGACAAAAGTGCAAAAATACTCCTCATCACTTTTCTGCTAGAATTTCTTAGAGACCTTAAAGACTTTTTTCTTTTTCCTTTCTATGCCAGTCTCTCTGCCTATTTCACTCCCTTCCTTTCTGTTTGTCTACATATCTACAAATATATCAGGTCTTTGCTATCTGATAGATGATATCTCTACCTGCATTATTTGTTACTGGGTTTGCAAATATGCTCAGTTTCCTTAATGGTCAAATTTATAAATCTGTCCTAGAATTTATGAATGTAATAAAATGTAGATCTGTTCTTATATCTCTTCAAACTCCTATTGATTATTTCTTTTTTGTCTGTTTCTGTCCAGAATAGTAAATCACCTATACAGTGAGCCGTCTTCTGAAGGCCAGACATGCAACTAGAGACGCTAAAGAAAATAAGTAGGGATATTCAAATTGTCCATGGTTTCAACAGCAGTGGGAGAAAATACTTATGGTTCTAGTTAGCTGTGGGGCTATGCCCACATTAATAAGCTTATGAAACAAAGAGGTTTTCTGGCTGTCGTGTGCACACCTAAGTGTGCATTGTCTAGGAAAGTGCAGGGTCTTGGTCACAATTTTTCCACCTGTAAGCTTTCCCTCAGCCAGATTTCCAGCATTTCAGGAAAGCTGTGTGTTGCATGCACCTCCTCATGATCTAAAAGTAATAGTTATAGTACAAGTGACAGCATAATACAAAGATTCAGACTCTGTTTGTTCCATTGACTGAAATAGGAGGGTGAAGAGGTCTTTTCCTGTATTTCCAGCTGGTGGGTTGTGCTGAGCCTGAAATTAGAACCGACAATTTTTCATCCTTTGTGCTTTCTGCATGTATCCATTTAATTTAGAAGCCCCAGTTACATCTGCAGTTGATGCTAAAAGATAGGTGTTATTGAGGGCTGTTCATCTCTCCAGACCTTTAACTGAAGAGGAAATGGTAGATTAGAATTCAGAAAGCAGAAATTCCAGATCTCTAGGAGGTAGCAAATGAGAAAAATGCTCAGAGAAGGTCAAAGGAGGGACTGGGAAAGGGAGGTAGAGAAGAAAGATTGAAAGGAAATTCAGGGGTGAAGGGAAAATTCTAAGGCACAGTGCAGGCAGAAAGTAAAACAACTACATCTCCTGGAAGAACTAGTAAAGTCTTAGTGAGGGTATTTTTTGGGATAAAAAAATGAATTGTTTATCAGAAAAGAAATGGGTTAGGTAAGGCTACTGAGGCCTTTCTGAGGAAGGTCTGAACAAACTTAAGAAAACTGCATGTAAGAGCCTGGAGGGGTAAAAGCATAAAGTCAAGGAGGTCATGGATGGACAGAAATGGCGAAAAACACATAGGCACTTCCAGAGTCCATAAGGGAGTAAAAGGCCCCTGAAACCTGCTATAATTCCACAGCTCTGAATTAATCTAAGAATCTGAACAAAATGTTCCAGCTCCATCTACGGTGGCTCCTCATGGAAACCTTCTATCACTACCATCTATTATGTTGTGACAGGAAATAATGGAATGAGTGTAAAGATATCATGACCTTTGTGAATTTATCTATACCAGAAAAGGGCATAAGATGAGCAGAGAAGTTTGTGCATGTATTTACATGCATATTTTGACATTGAAACTTAGGATATACCAGCTCTAGTTTCACACACAATTGGAAGCCAGTTCTTCTGTGTGAAATAATGGGGCAAGTTTAAATATGACTTTAAACTTCCACCCACTGGACTAGTTGGAAGATCTTTCATTAGAATAAACAGGAAGTCATCTCAAGCGCATGGAACAAGTCAAACAAAGCACAGACATCCAAAGGATCAGCTGGAGACTCAGAGGCAAAATGGGAAAGTTTCTGTCCAGTAGTGCTGCTTCTATGTATTGGTTCATGCTTCTGCTGGCTAGCAGCCAGAGAAGCACTAAGAAGAGACGGAAGAGAGCCCTGCTAGGTCCCAGATGGACAGAATCAGACCTTGCTTTCCAGGGGCAATTGATTTTGAATAGAAAAGACCTGGTCTTCTTCCCATTCTGTGCAGAGGAAAGGAAATACTGCATTTCTTCTTGATTTTAACTGCAGGAAATGTCCAACTAACTGGCTAAAGGAGAGCATGGTGTCTGCTTGCGCTTGCAGTACAATTTAACCTGAACCAAGACTCCACAGAATGGGACACAAGGGTAAGGTTATGCCAGGATTTTATGTGATATATCCAGCAAATGCCAGTCATGTCTATAAAATCTTGTCTATAAAATCAGTGGGGAGAGAGGCTTCCTTAGTAATGCATGTGAAAGAGAATTCTGATCCCTTGAAGAGCTGGGATCAAGTCATGGGGAAATTGTCCAACTCAAAGATTTTTACATTGCTGATAAACATGATGTAATGAGATTGCAACCCTGCATATAACAACGGATTCGTTGTATTTGGGGTTCAGCTGTTATAAAATGGAACTTTTTTAGCAAAGGGGTGTCTATCTCTAGGTGATCTTTTTTGCATACACATGAATTTCTGTAAATCCATATAGCCTGTGAGCCTCAGGCCTGGGGAAGCTTGTCCTACTGACATGTGGTCAAGTCAGGCTGCTAAAGCCTGAAAGCTTTGATTGTCTTCCACAGCTACCTCAAGGGGTCAAATTATAGCAAGAGCCTTGCTGGTGGTTTGTGCTTTTCCATTACATAAAGTGAACTGGTCTAGGTTTCAGATCCCACAGTATTTTGTGCTTAACTGAAGATGTAGGATACACTCAATCTTTGGTGACTGCATTGTGCAGGAAATTTGCTTCCCAAGAGAGCAAGTCTGGCTTCCCAAAGGACATCAGTTCCCTCTATCTTTACCTCTCCCAAGCTTTACAGAAAATTTAGATCAGATTTCACAGCCCATCCCAGAAAAAACCACAACTTTTTCATCTAAAAGGAAGAGCTCTTTCATGCAAATGTGAGTTCTGTTTTAATGATTGGTATAAAATATCTCAGTCCATATCAGGTAAGGATCTGCCCTTTCATGCCAAGCAATTAAATAAGAAACCTTGCTGCTGTTCAAATCCTCTATTCTACTTTCCAAAATGAAAATAAGGACTGAGGGGTCAAAACTTCTGCCTAAGTACATGAGACTCAAAGACACTGTATTCCTCACCATGCCCCTCAATTTCAAAGCACTAAAACTCATCTGAAGTGTTTCTAAGCATTGAAAGCTGAAAAAAAAATATTTATTATTACCTCTCAAATATATGCATCAAAGAACTCTTGTGGCTGCCGTGTCCCCCTTGCTCTCTTTCAAAGCAGTCAACTTGGTCAGCAGCAGATTAAATGCCAAATCATCTGTGGACATCATACCCCATTGATTTCACTATTCTTGCCATAGAACATATAGAAGGTTTGAAAATCACACATTCTAATATAGAACTCAATAATATCAGGTGGGCTTGGGAGAGAAATGTGCTCTCCGATTCATCAATACATCAGCTGAACAATCTCAGTGTGGACCCTACTATTTACCTTAGTATTCCGGGACATTTATACACATAGAGTTTTCAGCGGTTATAATTACTGTTGGGACATTAGTAGGAGTGTGCTCTTCTTGCACTTAAGCTTGTGTAAACTGGAAGGCACTGTTATAAACTGATTTACATGTGAGCTGAGTCAGGCTGAGCAGCATTAATCTCCAAACTTAACTGAGTACAGAACAGCTTGTAGACCCAACAGTGTTTTTGAGTCTCTGGGCTCATATCAGGACAAGTTTCAGGACTGAATCAAGGCTTCTGTGCCATGGTTTCCATGGAAAGAAATGTCAGACATGCAGCTTGGATGGAAACTATGATATGGTTTTTCAGATCTCTCTGGCCTGAGCAATCAGCGAATTAGAACACTAGTGGTTTAATAAAATGAACTAAATAAATACTTGCTATTCAGTTTGGATATAGTCTTTAAATATGGCTTACACTGGACCCTAAAGCACTCAGTGGACTTTCCAAAGTTCTGACACAAAGTTTGCATTGTGTTGGAAGTGAAGGATGTGAATGATAATGACAGAATTTCATTCCTGACTATAATTCCGCTCACAGTAAGGACATCATCTATCTATGCTGACCTCCAGCTTCCCACAAGAACTGAGTAAAAAACTCAGTAATGAAGAGCCACTCAAAAGTGATGAATTCAGATTTTTGCCCACACAAGACCCAAGAAAACAGGAGGTGTACCTCCACCTGAATCTCTGGATGACATTTTATCCCTGACTAATCAAAATTGGCTGCTTGAGATGCATTTACTCATTCAATGAACACAGAGTGTGACACAGAAAGGCTCACAACTAGTCACTAACTCGAGCGAATTCCTGAAAGTAGGTGGGAGAATTTCAGTTCCAGCTTCATAAGTGGCCCATGAATGCATACAAAAAGGTAAGTATGGTACATAAATACCATATGACAATTAACAGTTCCCCTGAACTCAATAATTTCCTGGGAGATAATTTGCATGATGGTAGGCTGAGATGCCTGGGAATCTTAGCAATGATAAAACGCTCTTTTGCAATATGACTCAATGCATACAATGAATGGAAGGGGCTGAGTGTTATGCTGCTGTTGGCCCTTGCCCAGTCTCCTGATTGAATAACAGTCTGATACCCTCAATCACACACACTCAATCAGACAAGGTCCAAGATGGAAGAAAAGAAAGAAAAGACCAATGCAGTCATAACTGTGCTGTGAAAGGTGAGTACTTGGAAGTGATAATTGCCAGGGTTTTTAAAGAGAATGGAAACTGTGATGCTCTTCAAGCCATCCTCTCAGAGGTTGTCCAAGGAGAAGTTCAACATCCCTTGGCAATAAGGAAATGGATGAATATAGAGTTAATAATGTTCCCAAGACCATTCTCCTACTGAAACAGATTCTAATATAGAAGGCTACATGTGAGCTATTTTTGTGCCTACAATGACTTCTGTGTTTGCCTCTACTCCCAGCATCACCCTCATTGTACTGTATGTAAAGCACTTTAGGACACATTGGCTATGAAAGGAAGTTCAATTTGTGAAACCAAATTCTATTTTACCCTCAGTCACTGCATACTGAGTCAGGTCAGCTCTGCATTCATTTAACTTTTTTTTTTTTCCCCAGGATTTCCATCTCTTGCCTGCCTTCAGTTACCAAGGAAGCACACACATGATTTTATATAAGTCATACAGACTTTATGGTTTTATGTGTAAAAATATATACACCCTTACACATACACAGAGAGACTCTGTAGAAATGACTCATAATGACAAGCAGAAGACAGGGAAAAATAGCAGTTCATATCTTTCTTTGCTTGGAATTTTCTGTTGCTTTTCTGCTGAATGATGTTCCTTTACTATCTACATAATGAATACCCTCTTTCTTCAGATAATTAAAGAGATGCTGCCCATATCCAGACAAAATTATATATTTACACATGGTGACCTTCTATTAATAAACATGTGAGATTGCTGCAACCGAACAAAACCTCAGAAGTCTTCATTATTTCCCTCCACTTAGAGTCTTTGTTATTCATCTCCTTATGTGTTTAGCACTGGTGAGAGATGCCAGGGAAACAGTCTCAATAAAAGGACAAGGCAATATTGTCTGCTTTCTCACACCTGGAGTCTGATGATTTGGACTGACTCCTTGGTTCTGATCTCTGAGGTGGCTGTGGGCCACTTTGTTTTATGTTTCATGAGCTCTAAAATGGAAATAGCTTTATTTCTCCCTTAGCTCACTCCCTCTACCCCCACCAGTCTTTCAAGGAAACAATATAAAGCCATTATCTTTTTTATGGTCAAATACTCACACTTGGAAGGTCGCTGTTCATCTCTGACTGTGGTCCTATACTCACCACCTCTAGCCTGCAAAAAACATCCCTTTGAATGTGGTGACTCATTTTGGATTCCAGTTTTGTGGTCCTTCCTGTAACGCTGGAAGCAGAGGAAGTAATATTAGCCCAACAGATGAAGCAGGAAAAACCCACACAAATCAACCACCAAAGCCCAAATCCAAAAAATCTCAGTCACAAGAGCTTGAAGAAGACCTTGGAGAAATCTGATGGGTAAGGAAGTATTTATTGTCAGGTGTTTGTTTTGTTTTGTTTTGCTTTGCTTTGTTTTCCATAACAATATGGCTGGATTAATAATGAGATGTAACTTTCTTCTAATCTAACTCACCTTAATCCTGTGCTTAATTCTCACTACAAAACCAAAGTCAACATCGTGTATTGCACGTCTGAAAGAAAAAGCTAGCCATACTCACTTGTGTAAAACAGTCTGCAAGGAAAGAGGCATTTTTCCACCTACAAAAGGCAAAGCACATACTGCAGCCTGCCATCTTCCCCATATGCTGAGGAACCTAAAATCAGCTGTTCTTGCTCCATAACCAATGGACTCAGCTAACCTGCAAGACGAAGACCTGGAGAAGGAAGCTAGATTTTATTTCTTGTGTTTCCCATTACACAGACATGTGAACAATATACTCACATATGTCTATTACTTTCAGCATGACTGTGGTCAAGAAAAAATGCAGATAAGGAAGAATGCTTAGTTCAAGTTCAAGCAATAAGTTATTTACCTGTTTCCCACAGCCTGGCTTCAAGCCCAAGCATAAGGATTTTCTCCGCTCCCTTTGCTGCTCAGCATTCATCATTTCATCTCTTCCTCCTGCTCCCCTGCTAAGGTGTGAGTTGTTTTTTGTTTGATTGCTTTATTTTTTCTCTGTTAACAATCATTTGTTCCCTTTCTCCTCTCTTCTAATACACTGGGCCCAGGAGTTTGATTTTCTGAAGGCCTAGTTTGGTGTCCCTTGTTTTATTGTTTTAACTCATTCGGTTGCCAAAAAACATTTCAATTCACATTTGATTTCCCCAATAAATCCTGTTATCTCTGCCTAGTTACCAGCCTTCTCACTCACTGTCATTATCAGTTATATCCTATTTGCCCTAATCTAGTTATGTAGTCTTTTTATCAGCTTATTTTATCAGCCCACACACAAGCAAAACTCCTTTGAATGCAGTAGAAGGCAAAGGCAAAAGTGCTCCTGTCCTGTTTGGAGTGGATAATTCAAAAACACATAGCATGTGACAAGGCAGTTCTCAAAGAAGACCAACATCCATGCAAAATAGCTCAGGACAGCAATTCTTCTCAGAGGCCAGGTAGGCTAAATGATTCCACCCAAGCTGTTCTGCAAGCAATAATCTGGGAGCAAGATCTCCAAGATTCTGCTTCATATTACATAGCCAACAAAATCCTCCACTTTTCCTACAGCTGGCAGCAGTAGGAACATTTCTATAGTTTCCCCCTTTCTAGACTCTCCCAGGTACTCACTGATGGAAAGCACTCACCTGGTAAAGAACATTTTAGCAATCTACAGAATGTATCCCTATTTTCCATTAATAACAGCAATTCTCGTCCTCTGTTATGTGTATCTGAGTCTGGGCTAAAATTTTTTACAACTATTACTTCTGATTGTCTAAAAGGAATGTCTTGAAATGTTTGAATTTTATATGTAAAGCACCACCTTTCACCTGTCCGATCCCTTGGAAAATCTTCTCCATAGTTCTCTGTGTGGAACCAATAGCCCAGAAGCGCAGTGCAATGGGCTTCACAGATGAGGTGTAAAATTGTGGTCCCTAGAGAACAGAGACTGTTGAGAACAGTGTAGATAGCAACCAGGCAAAGTTTTAGATATGTCTTTCCAGGCTAAACTTCTCCTTGACTGATGATGAAGGATCAGTATATGGACAGTAACTGTGATTATTCTTTTTGGACTTTGGGTAGGACAGGCTCTGAGACTTCAATAGCTATCAGTACTCAGGACTTGATTTGATAGGTCTTCATTTGCAGGAAGGCATCTGCAAGATCATAATATCCTTCATGGCCTCAGCAGAGCTTTACATGGCAACAGCATGAAGTGGAAAAGGAAAGAGGTCTTACACTGATTCATTCCATTTCCTGAGACACTTGGGTTTCCCTTGCAGAAACCCCAGCTAAGTAATATTCCAAGCTTGCATTAGTGGCAATACCATAGTTAAAACTGAGATGTGATATCTTACAATGCAAATTTCTCCTGCATTACACTTCAGTGATTTAATTCTTTCTTCAAACTTTTACTAAAATTAATCAAGAAAAATATGTTTTCCAACACTTTTTTCCTCTTAAACATGGAAATACACTGATACTTTCACTGCGGCTTTAATGACAACTTATCTAGAAATGTGAGTATCTTTTCTTATTGGTCTGGGTTGTTTTTTGTTGGGGTTTTTGCCTTTTTTTTTGATCAGATGTTTTTCAAGCACATTCATTACTTTAAAACAATCTCTCCACATTTCCTATTTTGCCCTCTGACTCATTTTTAGGATTTATCAGTCATCTGCTGTGTAGTGGGAGTTGAAATAATCAGCAGAAGAGTTGGGCTCTTGTTTCCCTCTTTTTTTTATTTTCTAATTCCATAACTGAATCAAAACAAAAAATAAAAACAGACTTAACAAAAATGCATTAAAAAAAAAAGCTAGAAATAATCTACAGTGTTAAACTAAATAAATGCAACAAAATCTAATTAGTAGTAATATTGTTTTTTAAACCCTTGTCTACTGTGCTGGCAATCAGTTCTAACAACAAAAGAGGGGACAATTCAACAGCTACAATCTAGGAGAGGGAGATTCAATTTCCTTCTTCAGCACAACCCTCTCTGCGTGACTGTTTCTGTTGCCCATATGTCAGGGAGGAATTATAGCATTTACTTTCTTCACAGGAACATTGGTAAGATAAATACATTGAGGACTGGGAGGCACTCAGGTCCAGACTCATCCCACTTAGCTGTGACACTTGTCTGAGGAAACCAGGAAGAAGTTTGGTTATTCAAGGATATATAAGTTATAGGCAGAAGGATGGACTTCTGCAGATGCATTAGGAGCTGTTCATCATTTTCCACTGGATTCATAACACTGTGTATCTGGGGATGGAGCACCTGTGTCTGAGCACAGGTATCCAGTAATATCTCAAATGCCCTAAAAAAACTAAGACATGTTGTTGGGGCAAATAGATACCACACAGGGCTCCCAGGACAGAGTGAGATGTCCCACACCCACTGTGACAGTGGATGTCTATGCTGCAAGAATTTAATTTTGCTCAAAGTGTTTAACATAGCTAAATAAAAGCCTAGAGCCTTAATAAATGAATAATTTCCTTTCCTGAGGTGCTGTCTCCGTCAGCCTAGAACATCTCCGCACCCAGCATGGGCGCCCCAGCTAAATACAGCTTTGCAGGCCACAGTGGTTTAAAAACTCTTGTTCAGACAGATTCTTTCCTCAGACAAATTCCTTCCACAGCAGTGGTGATACAACCCTAGTGCATCATATCACTGGTTTCTTTTCCCATCTCTCAGCTCTGGAGACTTGCCTCTGATTTGCTGAGTGTGAAAGATTATAAACTCTTCTCTCTCCTCTTGATTATTCCTTCCAAACTTGCTAATAGCTGACCAGCTTTCCACTGTACTGCAGCACAGTATATAATAACCTGCAATTATTGTCCATTTAGGCTTTCCCCTGGGCCTGCTTTATTCCTGCCATAAGTGGACCTATACACTGCTTTTCTGCTGATTTTACTACCAGATTCATTGCTGCTGAGCCGGAAGAAAAAATACCACTGATGATCTACAACCTGTTAAAAAAATTTTCCTTCTGTTGTTCCTCTATATTTTTTTTTTTTTTCAGTTCCTTGGCCTACTGTAGAGACTTTATGAAAATTGCTTTATAATAGGCCTTGCTCAGCTGTTGCATCTTTTTCTGTACTGGATCATCCCTAAACTTTTTTGCTGCTGTTTTTTCACTTCTGCACAGTACTTAAAGTTTACAAGATATCTGGAGGTCAGTATACACTTCAGCTGTGTTTTCACCATCTTTGACTTAGCTTCTTCACCCTCTTTTCTTATCTGGACAGTCAAGGTGGGCAGAATCCTAGTATATTGTATTTTATTGCTTTTCATTTTCCTTAGAAGGGAGAAAATTTTTATATCAGGTCTGACCTCTTTCTTAGCACCTACACAGGAAATTTACTCTATCTCTAGAGCTTCTATTGCCTGTCTTTCTCCTCAGTCCTGGGCTATGCTTCAGGCTTGGGGTATGTAGGCTGGTAAACCTTTCATTCTTTGCATTGACATATAACACATTTCTCAAGGCAAAGTCAGGAGGCAGTGATGTGACATAAGCCAAAGGGTTATTACTGTGAGCAAGATTTTTAAACAATTCAGAGAATCCAGGCTACTATATATGTGAATTTACAGAGGCACGCTGTCACTACTCCCACTTTTTTCATATGTTTTTCTTACCTTTTTATTTCAGTATCACACTCAGTAATTCCACCATCATTGAGCTTATCCAGTTTGTTCCTGTAAACATTACCATTAATGTCCCATGCACTCTCAATCAGATCCAAATGAATGCTGCCTAAAGGGTTAAACACAAAGAGATTCTCATCTAAACAGAAATAACTCCCGCTGAAAATCATTAATATATATGCATGAATACCCTTCTTATCTCCCCAAAACTACTCCTAGGCTTGGTTAATAGGAATGGTCCATGTCTAGACCCACCTGGCTCAGGGGTGGCTTCACTGCTGGGTTGAGCAGACGTCAGGAATTCTGTCCACAGCCCCTCGCTCCTGCTTCACCACCCTGCTCCACCTCTCCTGTCCCCCTGGTCCTCCTGGGGGTCCTTGGACCTTCGCTGCAGGAGGCTGTTTGTGCTACCCTCTAGTGGCCACAGCTCAGAGAAAACAGACAAAATTAGGAGCACAGACAAAGTTTTACATGAAAGTGATCACAGATTTTATTTTTAACAACATGAAATCAAAGCAAACAGTTTTGGAAAGTGGAAGGAGAAAAAAACCCCAACAAAACAAGCCAACAATCTCACCAAGCCACCCAACGAATAAATCTGTTTAAAGATGAAGGAACTTCTAAAATGTGAGTGTCTTCTCATATTTGCATAATGCAAAACCTTGATGAAATGGAAGGTGATTTTGTAGTCTAGGCAGGGAAGCAGAGTATTTTAAAACATCAGAGATTTCTTGTGTGAACAGAAGGCAATAGTTTGATGTTCCCACTCAACCTCCGAAAAAAATATGACAAAAATACTGTGTTTCCCTCACTATTTGTTTCTTTTGACTATGAATTTTTCAGCAACAGAAACTCTCCTACATTGTTCATACAGCTCAGTGAAGTTCTTCTCTAGGCTGAACCCTACCACAACGGTGAAATGAATAAATAATGTTTGTTGAGTTAAAATACTGTAGAATGAGATGAGATGGAACTCAATGGTGGAGAACTCCTGGCCAAAGACAGATGTGTGAGAACATTGAGGGAGGAGGTGACAGGGTTTCCAGAGTTACTGATCCATCTCAGGTTCTGGATTATACTGCAGAACTCATACAGGGCAAGGGAAAAAATTCACGTGAAGACAATGAAAGCTAAAGGGGCAAATCAGCTAAGTGACCTCTGAAGAAAAAGATGGTAAAGATGTGAGGCTGAGTGCTGCAGCATCGCAAATGGCACGAAGATTTAACATGGACAGCAGAGCAATGAAACATCTCCCAATGTTCCTTTTTAGCCCTTACCAAATATTATTTGAAACATTCAAATAAGTGCATTTTGGCCTACTCTGACACTCAGAAAGCCAGATTTTTGTAGAGAAAATAGTGAAATGCTGGGGGACAGAACTGGCAGAATTCATGTTCTTCCAGACTTGGCTTTGAACCCAGTGGCAACAATATTTGACAGAAGACCTCAGACTTGAAACAGGTATTTTATGGTTGTTTATAAGGTTGCTGGGAGTTATGCTAGAGGTGTTCACACATATTACTGTTGGCCTTACGTCCTTCCAAGAAAGCTGAAGGCCATTTAGCAAAGTTTCAGACTTCTCAGAGATCCTCTCTGTTCATCAGTTAATAACCTGAATACTAATAACCTGAATATTCAGATGGTTCAAATTGTTTTCAAATCACCATGCTAAGACTTCTGTGAGACATGTGTTCTCACTTGTGATAATGCCAAATTGCAGTGCAGATGACAGAGAAACCACTCAGGTGAAAGTTCTTATCAGTAGTTTAAGGTAAAAAACCAAACCAAACCAAACCTTTTTAATTGGTTTAGGTAGAGTGAAGCATCATCTAATTGTATTTCCTGGTCATTCATAATTATCTGATAGTGACTATTGTTCAGGCAACTTTATTTCTAATATTAAGCAAGTGGAAGAATGTTACCATTTTGTTTGTGCTGTGCTGCTGGAGACATATGCCCCGTGAGGCTATTTGAGTCTCATGAAATAGCAACCCTTAATTTGAGGGTCTCGATGCAGCAGGCAAAAATCAAAGTAAGACTTACATTTATAAAAACTCATGAGTTTGTCAAATAAGGGATAAGACAGCAGCTGAGAGTTTTGAATGCTTTCTTAATGTTTGTCTTGAAACACTCCCAGGGAAGGAAGACAGGCAACCTAGATATAAATTGGAAGAACAGATTAACCCTGACATTTCTAGGTCAAGGGAATAACCGAGGTCATGTCTTTCCCAGGCCTACCAAAGTCACATCTGATCAGGAGAGCTCATGGAAACACTGATACAAAATTCAGGAGGGCAAATGGTGCTGCTTCTCTTCAAAATGCAACATGTTAACAATTACTTTTGTTTTCACTCACTACATCACTGTGCATGTTCTACCCTGTCTCTCTAAAGCAATCTTATAAATCATTGAAGAGAATGGTTCTATTTTTGCCTCAAATATCCTAGCCTTGAAATCTCATGAATATTTTCCAAATTAGGTCTTCAGTTTACTAGATCATATGCTTGTCTCCTCGTTCTGTGTGTTGCAGAGTTTCTGTTTAAGAAGAAATAAAAGTTGACTCTGGTTAGTACGACGCAGAAGATAGCTCAGGTTTAGGATGTAGAATCATGAAATAATCTACACCTGTCCTTCTGCCTGTTTGAGGCCTCACAGGTCTCAACTATGTTTTAAAGAACACCCAGGAATGGAGATGTTGCAAGATTCCCAAACAGTTTAGTCAGCTACTTAACTATTCTACATCAGGAGAACATATGACTGGTGCCTACTTTAAATCTTCACTGTAATTTAAGTCCATGCCTTCTTTTCCTGTTCATGGTGCCTCTGAAAAATAATTCATCACACTTGCCTTGGCAGCACTTAAACTGAAGAACCATTACTTTGCCTCACATATTTTTGGACAAACTACCCCAGTTCCTTCAACTTTTCTTCTGGAGGACAGGTGTAACTTAATCATGTGTCACCATATTTATGTCCATAATATTTCATTATTTTCTTGCATTAGGATCTTTGGTTTTAGTGTTGATTTTTGTCTCACACATGAATTTAAATAGAAATTATTTTCTATTTGGCCTTGATTGTCTGTAACACTATGTCTCACCCTTTGCCCTCTGACAGTAGTTTAGAGAAGGTGCTATGGTGCCAGGTGCAAGGCTTTCAGAGGCTGTGCTGTAGTCTGTGTAAGAACTGTAATTTTCAGCACAGTGACTGAAGTTTTTCTATATAAGACTCCAAGCTATGCCAGTTAAGTGAGGACACCCCTGAAAAAATGCTGAGCCCTGCCAGTGGGCAAATTATTTACTTCTAGGACTTGTGCAAATTACTTACTTCTAGGACTTGAGAACAAATATTGTCCTCATTGCACATTACACAGAAAACCCCATTCAGCTGCCTTGTTGCTACCTGTATGACTGTGGGTAAATCATTAAGCTTTCTCTTCTCTAAGTTTTCTCTCATTTTAAGATGGAGAAGGTGGTCTCCAGACCTTATAAGGAGAAAATAATTCTAAACTGCATCATGGTACTAAAAAAATTATAAGATGCATAAGCACTATTATGGAAAGAACAGATGCTCTGTTACAAACAATGAGGAACTGACACTCTTTAGATTATGGACAAAGATCTAGGTACACAAAAGTCTCTTACTGTTTTACTCATTCACAAGTGCATTTGCTCCAGGAACAAATCATAATATGTATAAAAAATACACGCCAGTTTACCTCAAATGAGATTTCCCGTACATATTAATTTTACACAGAATTTATACTCTAGGCATTTCTTATTTTGTAGTGTATATTTAGGTACCAAAATCAGCATGAGAAATAAATGCAAAAATTGGTTTCTTAGTGTAGCACTACTTTAAATGTCCATTTCTTGATATCTTGCATTTGTCTATTTTGTGGGCAATGTGGAAGCCTCAGTGCTTTAAATAAGTAGGATTTGTAAACTATCCAAACTATGGCAATTTGCAACTGCAATTATTCCTTAAGTGGAGAGTTTGGCATTTTGCAAAGTAGATAATTGTTCAAATAATGGATTCATTGTTGGGTCTTGTAGCCTCGAAAAGATAGGCCATTTTCTTTCAGATAAGCAGCTCTGGTTTTCCTGGTTTTTCTTAAGGTTCATGCCACTACCCGTTATTTGGCCCTAAACCCAGCTCCTTATAGCTCTGACATCTTGGGTTCTTATGAGAATGAAAAAGAACAACATCAACAACAACAACAACAACAACAACCCACACAAAAACCCACCAAAAAACCACCAAGAAAAACAAACAATAAAAATAAACCAGCAAGTATTAACCCCCCTCACCTAAAAACCACAAACACAAACCAATCAAAAAAAATTAAGCGAATTAAACCCTCAAAAAGTTCAAAATCACGAGGTTTTTTTTTTTTTTTTAGATAGCAGGACTAGAGAAAAATACAGTGCTTATCCTATCTGGAAAATTACAGATTTCTGGTAATGATTTGTTAATTAAGCTCTAAGGCTCTGATAAGCTGTAGTAAAGATTCAAGATCTCAGTGGGTCACTTGCTGTGACGAGGACTTGACTGATGTACAGGCCTCTAAAAATGACAAGCTCCTTGAGCTTTTTGAGATATCTTTAATTTCAGCTGCTAAATTCAATTTCAGCTCCAATTGCAGTTTGGGTGGTGGGCTGTGAAACTCAGCATTTTTGTACCTGGATGCAATGACTCTCCTGTGCATTCCCTGGTATACATCCTTTCTCCTCTCCTCAAGTGAGTCTTGCTTGGAGAAGATGAGGAAATTTCTTGCTGCACATATGAGAAAGAAACGTGGCTTGAGAATGTTGGTAACAGCTCAGGACAAAAAATTTATATCACAGGAAAAACAGAGAAGGAATGAAAAATAAATTGGAATTAGATACTGTTGAGGAGGAAAGGAGGGAAATTAAAAATGGACTGGGCGGTTGATGCATTTGATTAAAAATGAATGGGGTGTGGGACAAAAAGGCAAGAAGGATTTGAGGATGGATGCTACACTGTGGGCAGAAACCTTTGTGGCCGCACAATATATGTAAGAAGGGCAATTATCCTAATTGATGACAATGCTGAGTTTTCAGTGGCAGATGAATTCACTACAGCTAGATTTTGAACATGCTAAGGGGAGTTTAAAGTGAACCACACTGTAAGGTCAGGTACTGGCTATTTTCATAGAGAATCTATGATTTTAAACTTTAATATCACAGTGCCTCAGTTTCCCAGTATATAGGATATGCCATCAAAAAAAATGAAGAACTGTAAAGTAATCCCTTGATCTATCCATATACTGAAAAGTAAGGCAATTTTTTAAAAAAAAAGCTTTTTAAAAGAAACAAAAGGACCCTTTTAGTGCTTTTCCTTCTCCCCCCTCCCAATTCAGATGTATTATGAAAATAATGAATGTTTCCCTTTGTTAATTAAGGAACTTTTTGATATAATGTTTTTTTTAAAATTCCCTGGGAGAAAAATATCTGGCTAAATTAAAAATACACCTCTGTCCTTCATGTGAGTATTTAATTACATAAAAGGCTTCAGTTTCCAGTTCTACTTGTCTATGCTGTCTGTTTTCCTCAGAGTCATGCGAGAGGAGCTAGAAATAAAACATAAGTCTGTGAATCTTTCCTGTTGCAAGCCAGGAACCTGCCAGCACAGTGCTCCTTGATGCAACGGGGAGCGGTGTTATTTTTTTTCGGAGACAAGCATTTGCAGCATCTAAACTCACTTCCCCAAGCAACCATCAGATGGTAGCAATGCTTGTTTGCTATCTACCATAGGCCTGATTCAAAATGGGATGCTGAAGCCCAGGCATTACCTGCAGCCCCAGCAGCCACCCAGTTTCCTTTCGAGAGTGCCCTGGCGTTAGCAATTCGGAGGACACAGAAAGCTGCAGCCCCGAGTGTTAGTGCTGAGCTAGACACTATGCAAAGCAACCTGATCTCATATGCACAGAGTTGTAGCCAATAGCCCCATGCATGAGGGAACAGATGAAACCCAAGGGAAATGCAGATGTCCTGTCCCTGGGTTTGTTCCCTGAGTTTTGGTTTGCTGCAAAGGAGGACTCCAAGGGGTGTGGAAATGAAAATACCAAGAAAATTAACTTGGGACCTTGAAACTAGCTGTAGTAGAGACTCTCAGGGAAATTGATCCAATGTCGCAAAAGGGTGATAGAGCAGATTCCTGTAGCATGTAGGAGTCCTTGGTGAGGTGATAAAAAGCTTTCTTATTGAAAGCCTGGCCTAAGGTCACTGAAAAGGTCATAGAAAACAGCTGTCTCCTAGGGATATTGTTAGTCAAGCATCATCCTTGAGGCTTGAGGACAGGATTCAGTGCCCCTGATTCTAAATGTCACACAGTAAGACACTTAAGCCTGACTTCCCATCTGTGTTCCCATGGGGAGACAGAGACACAGAGAGAGGGAAGAAACTTTTCCCAGTTTAGATTCCTGTCTGGAGGTGTGGAAAAGCATCCTATGAGGGTGTCTGTTTTTCTCCACTACATGGAAATGCATCTTGTTTTACTTGCTTAGCTTTTGATCCTAATTTTAAGTGTCTAAGGTTGTATAAATCAATGCCTATGTTTTCCATTGAAAGGTACAATTCTCAACATTTGTTCTGCTAAGCAAAAGGGAAAAAAAAACAAACCAGACAAAGTCAACTTTATAAAATGTAGGCAAATGACATCCTGTCACAAATATCTGTAACCATCATATTTACTTCGTTAACAATTTTAAATTAAATTAGGCCTCTCTAGTTTCTTAAATTACTGAGTTTCTCCTGAGGTATCAGTGGTTTTGAGGCTTTCATCAGTAGTTAGAATCTGTGCTTGTTCACTCATGCTGTTTCTGCCAGGACCGACTCCTTTAACAGGTACCATTTCTACTCTGAAGTGCCAGATCCAGCTCTCCTGAGACAGCTATCTTTTTGGATTTTCTTACTTTCCTCTTTGGTGCTTGTCTGATGGTTTCTTTGACAAAAATGTCCCTTCCATTTTGCCTCTGTCCCCTTGGTCAGCACATGTCTTCTGCTTGGTCTTCCCGAGGTTGCTGAGGTGAGCAGCTCTCTGGTTCTGACAGGACTGGTAGCAGAACACTCTGGTGCAGCGCACAATGAAGTTTCCTGACTTGAGGGAAGCTCAAGATGAGGTGGGAGAGCTGCAGGAAGCCCACAGATCACGTGGCTTTGGATGATAGAAACCAGGTGGGGCCAGTGGCAATGGTGGCCAAGGTTCTGCAGCTATGAATTAAGACCCTAGAAGCACTAACAACTGGGAGTGACACCAGCAAGGTGGGAAAACAGGGCACAACACAGCCATCAGGACATAGCCTGGCAGTTTGAGCAGCAGCTCCTGCAGAAACACATGCAAGAAGGGCATTGAAGCCCTGTCAGCTCTGTCAGGGAGCAATGGTGTCCTCAGGGCAGAAAGGCGCAACCTCTGTGAGCTCCATGCCCACCATGACTGGGGCAGCCACTCAAGGCAGAACTCAAGGAGAACACCCAGCTGCAGGGTGGGCCCTGGTCTTATGCCAGAGGGAGGTCAACCAGAAGCTCCTCTGTCTAGTGACAACATGCCAGGAGGAGGAGAGGAATAGTTTGAGCAGTGTTAGGGAATGTGAGACAGGCTGGTAATGCACCTAGACTTCTCTGTGACAGGCCTCACAGACAGACAGGACACACACATCCCTGTCTTCTCCCCACCTGACTGAACATGGTGACTAAAGGGACAGAAAGCAAAGGGGATGCCTTCCCACCCAGCACAGCAGGTGTGCAGGCCACCCCATTCCTTAGGGAACACTGCTGCCCAGTTACCAACGTGAAGGGAAGGACTTTCTCTAGCAGGGCCCTGAGATCATTATTCATTATTGATTTCCCAGGTGGGCACTCATGAAGTTACAAGAACTCTTACAGCCACCATGAGAGACTTCAGGGCCTTGAGATGAATGGCTGAGGGCTCAGGAGCTCAGAAGCACAAGCTCTCCTCTATCCTTCCAGCTGCAGGGAATAATGAGGGAATAAACAGGAAGAAACATCGTTTGGCTTCTCAAACCACTGGTGTGCTGCAACAAATGGTTTTAACCTCATCAGAAGGCAAGGAAGGAGAGGTGGTGGGGTAGCCAGGTGTGTTAAGGGAGTGGTTTGGCTGTCTAGAGCTTAATGATAGCTGATAATTTATGAGTAAGGATCAAGGGGAAGGCCAAGGAAGATAACAACCAGGACTGGCTGGTAATAACGTGATCACAGAGTGGATTGGGTTGGAAGGGATCTTAAAATTCCCACAGTTCCAACCCCCTGCCATGAGCAAAGACACCCCCCACTAACCCAGCTTGCTCAGAGCTAGAGTACTCCAGGTGGGGTCTCACCAGAGCAGAGTAGAGGGACACCTTGCACCTGGTCCTGTTTGATGTCCCAAGGATCCCATGGACATCATCATGGGCTGGGAGGTCTGTAGCAAACTCCAGTGATGGCATCTGCATTATCTGTTTGTCCCTGGAAGACTCTTACCCAGAGCTCTCAGCTGTGCCACTTCCAGCTGTGTGCTCCACTCATTCCAGCCCTTCCATTACAAGCAGTGCCACCCCTCCAGCTCTCCTGCCCTGCCTATCCCCCCTGAAGCACCTGTAGCCCCCTAAAAGTCCACTCCAATCTCACCAGGTTTCACTTACATCTGTGATGTCAAATCTTTGGGACTGGGCCAAAGCTTTGAGCTCATCTTGGGGCAATAGAACAACCATTAAACCAATTCTTTATCCATCTATAAGTTTACTTATTGAATCCATCTCACTTTGGAGGGAAGGATATTGAGGGCCACCATGTCAAAGACTTTACAAAAGTCCAGATGAATGACATCTATATCCCTTCCCGTGCCCACAGATGTAGTCACCCATCATAGAAGGCCACTGAGTTGGGTAGGCAGGCACAGCTGCTCAGTGCATGTGGTGGTCAGAGGCTGCCCTGGGCATAATAATCATGAATAATAGAGATTTTAATTCTTGGAGAAGTAAGCAGGATGGGGTCAGCAACACTGACACCTTGGATTTCTGGAGGAAAGACTTTCCTGCTTTTTTCACATAAAGAAAAATACTGAGGTGCTGGAGAGTGTCCAGCAAAGGGCAACAGAGCTGGGGAAGGATATGGAGCATAAATCTGACATGGAGCAGCTGAAAGAACTTAGGTTGTTTAGTTTGGAGAAAAGGAGACCTTATTCCTCTCTGAAAGTATCTAAAAAGAGGTGGGGTTAGTCTCTTCTACCAAGTCACAGCAATGACACAAGAGGAAATGGCCTCAAGTTATGTCAGTGGAGGTTTAGATTGGATATTAAGAAAAATTTCTTTATGGAAAGGGTTGTCAAGAGTTGGAATAGGCTGCCCATGGATGTGATTGAGTCATCATACCTGTAGCTATTTAAAAGGCATGTAGATGAGGCTCTTAGAGACGTGGTTTTGTGGTGGACATGACAGCTCTGGGTTAATGATTTGGCTCCAAAGTGTTTCTTTCGATACAAACAATTATATGATTCTATGGTTCTAAGGAAACAACTTCATTAAACCACAGGATGGATGCTTGGGGCCTTTTTACTGTTTAATATATCTAATTCCCATCAGTAAATTACAAAACTGTAGCCCGCTGTCAGACTTTTTGATCGCAGGTGTACTATATTTAGCAAATATAGGTTTGGCATGTCTGATTACCTTTTTAGCCATAATGTCTTCTAGTAAGCTCTAAGGGAAGTTAGAATAATATTCTATAACAAGTACTTTATTTTTCTTTGTCAGCAAATCAGACCTTTGTCAGCTTTGCTTCAGAGAGCCTTTTCTTTTTTTCTCTGAGTCAGTGACATTGAATTTTTTTGACTTGGGCTAGACTTCTATTTGTGGCATATATAGCAAGTCTTGACAACTTCTTAAATGTCAATTTATATTGGTCCAGCTGTTTGTTTTCTGTTGTTTTTTTGGTTCGGGTTTTTTGTTTTTTTTTAATAGATATTTTAGCTTTTCAATTCTTAACTGGCCCTAGTAGATTTCCAGAAGTAGTTGCAATGTCTGAGTGCAGTCACAAGGTGGGAAAAATAGAAATGGTCTGAACAAATTACTTTTATCCTATGTGCTCATCACCAGGCAGCACAGTCAGCTTGGTCACCCTGTTGGTGTCTCACCAGAACTGGGATATCATATTTTATGTCCCAAGATGTGCAACTTCTCTTTCAGCATAGTTGTTTACCAAGTACTGTATGATCTTTTTTTAAGGAATTTGTTTGTGTTAAATCAAAGAATAAGCTTAGAGGAAACCTCTGCACTGTGTTCCTTCACACTTCCAGCAGATGTTTCAGAGTGAAGGACTAAAGTTTTAGCTGTCTGCAGAGTTTGGTTTTATCTAAAAAATCGTATCAAAACCAAAAAAAGGTTATTTCCAGCTTGACAATAAGAAGTCAAGAGATGGTTATGCCTGGCTCATGGCCAAAATGCAAAGTAGCTGCCTCTTATTAAATAAGTGCATGCTGCCTTTAGCACTTAGTGCAACTTATGGCTGGGCTCTGTAAATGAATATGTCCTGTCTGCAGTTCTTTACTGAGACTTGATCACATTAACATCCAGGTGGCTTCTCTGCCTGTCACTGGTTTGGATGGTCAGACTGGTGATCAGTTTTCTGTACTGCTCACTGTGCAGTTTCCTTTTCTTTTGCCACAGAGTGACTAGTGATGACTTATGAAATTGATTTAAATGCATCAAATTAAATCATGTATTTGTTTGCCTGCTGACAATTTTTTGAGGCTGCCCAAATCGATCCTTTTTGGAGTTCTAGTGTCCCACAACAGAGCCATCAAAATGAGCTCAGCTGTCTGCTGTCCATGGTGTGGCTTGTTTGTAGGCACCCAGGGCAGGAGCTGAAATCAACCTTCATCAGAGTGTGGAAATGATGTCCCCTGAATGTTCAGAGATCTACGGCATTTGTAGAAGCACATGCCAAAGTTCTGTCTTACTAAAGAGAAAATATTTTTGCATTAACCCTAACCTTTCTTTTCCCCATTTTCAGTCCTATTTTTCTCTTTAAGGATGATAGGACACATTTTATTTTTATTTCCATTTGGAAACACCAGTGAGTGGGAAATATTTCCTTCTCCCCAGTATTCCCATTTGTCCTTCACTCACTTGAGCAGTCTCATGGCAGTAAGACTATATCAGATTTTCCTTTAGCCTCCTTTTTAACAAGAAGCTGTATTTCCTGACAGTTACAATGACCACAAAATTCACCAATGTCTGAGGACCTCTCTCTCTCTCTTTCTCTTCATGGATTTCCAAAATTATTCCAGTCTTCTAGGTTGTTAAATTATTTTTTTTTTATTATTGTTTTTATTTTGTTTCCAAGGATGTGACAATTGCCACACAGAAAGCATTTCTGCTAAATGAAAAATCTTTTGCTTGTGTGACATCGTGGAAAGCAGTAAACTTGGAAGAGAGGATGATGCAATAAATTGTTTTTAACCGCTTGTTGGTGACCTTACTGCATAGCCTGAAGTTGGAGAGTTTCTCCCCACGATTTCTCTCTGGCCCAAACACCTGTGACTGAGCCACAACACTCCTTTCTGAGAGCTGAACCCATTTTGATCTCACTGATGTCATCAAAGGGAAGGAAGTGGGTATGCATAATGCAGGTGCTGACGATTCAAGCGATGTTTCTCCTTTTGTGGCAGTGACAGGGCTTGTGCTTTGATGTGGCTTTGAAAACCCCAGCTGTATCTCTGAGCAGGAGACTTTATGAGTCTAAGCAAATTTGTGGAAAGTGTATTCCCTTGACTTGCAATAAGAATAACAGCAGCTGATATACATCAGACCTATTTTAGCCATTTATTTTTCTGTTGTCACAGTGATGACTAACGTATCTTGCTTGATGGACAACAAAATGGGGTGTATGTAACATGGTAAAAAATTAAATCAAAGTTATCTCTGGTTACTGAAAAGCACCATTTGACAGAAGGGAAAGAGATTCAAAATCTAGGATCTCAGATTTTTGCCATTGGTTTTGTCATTTGGTCTGTCATTAACAGGATGTTTTTCTGAGTCTGTAGAATTTAGATTCTGAGTCTTTAAAATAAGGTAAGTTAAATCAAAATAAATTAAAATTTAATTTCTAAACCTTTCTGTTCCCTAACCCTGTCAAGGGTCTCATTTAGCCCTCACTCAGTTATCCAGTGTAAGTGGGAGAATGTTCAATGACTTCAGTGTAGAGTCAAATCATGCATGAAGAGCAAGATTTCTTCTCCCTTGAGACAATGTACCTGTCCAAGAAAACTACAGAGATGTTGAAAGAGGTGATTCATGGTTTGAGGAAGCTGAAAGCTATTGAGATACTTTTTTCAAAATAATAATGTAAAGATTATAATGTACAAATTGAAAACCATACATAAATGACAACCATCTGTTTGTCTTACTATTTAGAAACTCCCAGAACATTACATTTTGAGTAAAATAACTCAGCTGTTTGCCAAGAAATACACTGCTGCTTCTTCACTGTTGGTAAGCCTTATCCCCAGTTTCAAAAGATAATGTATTTGGAGTGAGAAAAGGAACAGGGAAGCCCTAAGAGGGAAAAATGTGGCGGGCAATGAATATCCACTGGCATCTGTCAAACCAGGGCACTTTGCTGTATGTCCTACAAGCTTATGAGTTATATCAGGTAAGATTTCTTTATTACATTGGACATACTTTATTTTAACCAAGGAAAATTCTCAGATGCCTTGAACTGATTTTGTGGTAAACATAAGCAAACCTAAGTAGCTGTTTTATTATAGCTTATTGTGCAAGTGTTGGTACATAATAAATCATTGTACTCTTTAGAAACAAGCTTGAAACAAGTGCATAAATATTAAATGGCCCCAGGAATAAAGACTTTTTTAGCAAAGTTATTGAGTGTGGTTTGCCAAATCCATTGGGTAATCCAAACTCCCCATAGTCAGTTAAGGACCAACATGTACTACCATTTATAGTAATGTAAATCCACTGTAACTCTGTTGAAGTCAATAGTTATTCAAAATTAACATAAAAAAATAGTTTGTTCTCTAAAATATAAACAACATAATTGCCTGAAATTCTGTCCATTAGGATAAAAGAAAAATTCCATACCTCTGCAGAAATAGGAACTAAAGATGTCTGTATTATGTGTGTAAATTTAGGCAAAAAAGATTATATTGATTCCATTCATATAATAAAGCTCTTATACCTTAATCAGAAATGTTGAAGCAGAAGTTATTAATTTAAAGAATAAAATGGTATTCTGTATTTTAATAATTTCAGCAGAAAAGGGAGAGGATGAGATCCGTGGCTTTTACAAAGCAGAAATATTCAGACCGATATTGCTGCTTGGAGATCTTTCTGCTTTTAGAAGGAAATAACAGAGAAAAAGGCACAGTGTTTCTGATACTCCATAGATCTCACACATCAGTTAGGGATTGCCCCTTGGAGATGGCCATGTTGTGTCTCAGTTATACAAATCTTAAATCACAGCTGCACAGATTATCCTAGCCTCCTCTCTTACACAGGCATACAAGATACAGTTTGCCTGTGCAATGGGTAGGTAGAAATGGGAGACAGCTTGAGTCTGTGAGAGACATGAAACTTCAGGGCATCCATTATCAGTTACGCCAGTTATGGTACAGTCCTGATAGCATCAGGGAAGAACCAAAGACCTGGAACCCCCCAGTGCAGCGCATGGTAGTGCCTTGGAGGACTCTCTGAAATACAAACTATTTTCTGAGTGGCACTGACACTGACAGAGAGCCACGACCAGGCAGTGTGGCCTGGTCTAGTACAGAACTACTGGTCAGGGACTGTCAGAATGGAGAGGAGTCCTTTTGTTAGACATTTCCTATTTCCTCCTGGGCAGCAAATGGAAGTTCATTAGTGCGCTTCTGCCAGGGAATGCTCTTCTTGTGGAGGTGTGCTTCTCTTTCACCCTGGTGCAAGAAAACACTTAGTCAGTGGTGGAATTGCAGTTCCTGTTGGAAGGCAGAGTGGGAGGAACACCGAGCAGTATCACCTTCCCCTTATTGTATTTACTTGAATATTGATCAGCAGTTACAGCCCATTTCGGCCCAGCAGGTCTGTGCTACAGACAGTGGCATCTGGGATGCTTTTACAAAAAAACCCACACTAAAGCATCTGGGATGCTTCTGCCCAGGATCATCACTTGAGGTCCACGCAGGGCCCCAAGGTGCTGTGTGCAGCATCACAGAGCACAGCAGACACCACTGCTGAGAGCTCCCCTGCCAGGACACGACTGCTGACTTTCTCCCTACCCCACTATCCATCAGGAACAGACTCAGTCACAACTACAGGGGACAGGGGACGACTTCAGGACATTGTGTCGTATATTTGAGTGCTTGATTTATGAAACATAGCAAAGGCAAAACAAAGCTGGAATGACTTGTCTACAGAAAAGCTCCCTATGCTTCAGCTAGGAGACATGCCTTTTAATACAACCTCAAAACATTTATTATAAAATAGAACAATTTGTATTGTATTCAATAATGTTTTCAAAGGACTGTCAACCTCTGTCTGCAGGTGCCTTTCCTTACAACATATAATCTATAACACTCATTTCCACCCTCCCCCAATAATCATATAAGAGAGATATGCATTACAGAAAATGTGTATAGGTTTGCTTCTATTATAGTCATGATCAAAAGGCTATGATATATTGAAATATTTGCTTTGTACAAATACATCTGTTATCAGAGGGTTTCTTAACATAAATGGTGTATTTTCTATAATGTGCTCCTTCTAATGAATGGTTCAGTGAAGGCATGAGAACTGAGCTATGTGGGGAGAATGCAGTAATTTCTCTTTAGCGTGCAGGAATTCTGAATACAAGTAAATGCATGCCAAATTTTATTGCTTCTAAATCTGAATAATTGTATTTCTGAGCTGTGCATCTGGGTAGATAATAAAGCCACAAAACAATTTAATGAAACATATAAAAAATCGAATGACATTACTAAATATTATAATATGCAGAAAATATATTTTGCATATTGTCACCTAATCTTTCATCCGCATACTAACAAATAATGTAACAATAATTGAAAGTCTTATTATCCATCTCCGTAAATTGAGACCAAATTTACCTTGTTTCCTTTCCTTTTGTGTATGTGTGTGTGGACATAAAAGTGAGATTGATATTATGGCTTTATGTTTACGATACATTTTTTCCATAAGAACTAAGATGACCAACATAAGTCTTTTCTCCATTCAAATCAGTACTCAACTCATATTGTGATTATGTTACCTATCCAAGTACTTATAAGGGGCAAGTCTTTGGTACGTGGACTTCATTTCATGTGTATGACTCCGCATATGGAATACCATAAAGGAAGTGGAAGCCCTCCTATATAAATTCAGTGTCTGAGGTTTACAGGTATGGACTGCCCTCACCATCCATTATAGTCAAAGGACACATATGGGTAACGCAGAGGGCAGTACTGCTGACTCATTCCCAAAGACTATTTTAGGACAGGGTGAACTGCCCTTTTGGAGGTTTGTGTTTCTTTCTGTTGACTCTTAAGGAATTGTAAATGGCTAGCTTAGACTTAGATGTCTAACTTTCAGAGGACCATGTGAGATAACAAGAATCTCATCTAAAGAGGTTAAAATACAGGCTCCAGGCGGTAGAGACCTCTTTTGTTCTTGCAATGATTCTAGCACTTTGTCACTGATTTATTCTGCTCTGCCATGGAAGAGGTCATTGCAGACTTCCAGCTGGTTGTAATGTCTGGATTTAAAGGACAGCGATCTGAACTGTCTGCTGCAAAATGTCTTTTGCAAAGGTGAAGCTGTATCATCAAAGGCCACACAAACAGTAGGAAAAGGACTGAACTTCACGAAGACCAGAGCTTGGTAAAGTTGTTCTGGCTTTACTCAAGACAGCTGTCTCCCCTTTATTTCCTAGTGCTATGTTGGCCCAGATTCTGACGTGCTTGTATGGAGAGCTCTCTGCTCAAAGGTCTGGTACCATTGGAGGTTCAATTGATGTCAGTGCAGGAAATTTTGCAAGGTTAAAAGTGGGTAAGACTTTGCCTTGTTTCAAGAATATATAACCAGCTGCTTCCAGCTATATGTACACCTATCTATGCTCCCAATGAAAGGTTACCACCACCATCCTATCTCTTCCTTTACATTCAGAAGGAAAGCATTTATGCCCTCTCTTCCTCACTCTGCTTTCATACATCAAGCTCAGAGTCTGGAGCCTCACTTTATAAATTATGATTTAAGAAAGGCAAACCTGGGACTGATAAACACCCTATACTCTGAGCTTATTAGTGCAAAGACTTCTTGTGAAAGAACGAACTGTCCTCAGTTTTTCCGAAATAAGAAAAAGCCATTGTATAAATTATAATGCTTTCCACTCTGGGTGCCAAGTGCACTTCTGCATTCCTTCTGCTGGTCTTAGAGACAACTCACACTGCCTTGATATGAAAGAGTAATTTAAAAAATAACAATTTTCTTATCAGTAGAAGGAATAAGAAAGACCTGTACCTAACTAACCCTGGCGGCCACATTTGTTGAGGTGTTATTGGAATGAGCAAAAAAAATTTTTTTAAGAATATAAGAATAAATATGCTGAAAAATAGAGATTAGGAATTGTGATGCAGAGATTTTATAGAGTGAAATGGTGAGCAGAATAATCAATGCATATAAAAACATTCTGCTTCCTTGATCTAAGAATCAAATGCCTGTAGACAGGTTTTCATCTCACTCATACCTGAGTAATTTATTGTGCTTCACAATATGCAGAAGAAATCTTGGCCCTTAATCTGTGAAAGGAAGTTTTCAGGATGAGGAATTTGATTTGACTTCAAAGAATATGAATCAGTTCTTCCTGTTCTGTAGTCAATTATTCCTTTTCAGTGCAACTCCCTTTGGGAAAAAATGAAAAAAAATCTCTGATGAGGTTTAGACTTATTATCCACTACAATCTCCCTAGACTCTGCCTAGCCGGAGATCGACCCACCTACTCTTTCTTTCTCTTCTTTCTTTCTTTCTT
>VWYI01041379.1:0-33405 GCA_013399455.1 Anthoscopus minutus
AAAAACCATTACTAACAAAAAAAAAACCCAAAACAAACCAACCAACAGGAACATCAAACTAAAAACTGCACTAGCAGGAAGAAACCTGCAAGCCTGCCTGCTTGCTCTGCTTGCTCTGCTTGCTCTGTTTGCATGAACTGCTGCACAAACTTCCCCCATAGGACTCCAACACAGCAGCTTCCGATTTCTGATGTGTCCCTCCAATACAGCAGGAAGCATCAGTGAAGAGACTGTATCACTTTTCATTTTCAGATACCTGATTATATGGTGGGATCTCCTCAGGTTGTGTCACCTCTTCTTTGTCCTTTTCTGAGAAAAATGCAAAATTTTTGTCTTTAAGCCCGTTCCTGATTCCTAGGAAATTGGGGTTTCCTGTTCAAGCTCGCTGTGTCATCAGCACACTCCAATTACTCTATAAAGCATGAGAGGCATAATGTGTGGCAGGAACTGTCCCTTTGAACATGCAGCCCCACACTGGCAGTGGGGGTGCCAGAAAGGAGCTGAGCTTTGGTGCCCATGCCTTCTGAAGCAGCTCAAACCCCTTCATAAGACATCAGCATCTCTCTTTCAGTTGGGGGGTAGTGGGCCTCAGATCTTTTGAATCACTGTCCTGCTTTTGTCCAGGATAGGGTTAGTTTCTTGCTCTAGCTAGGATGGGGCATGGCTATAGCCCAGATGTTACTCTTTAGCACCTCACATCACTGCTGGAGGCAGAGGTAAGGGTGTGTCTCTCTCTTGTGGGAAGAAGGGAGCATTTCTAGTTGAATAAGTGTATTGGAGGGAGCTGGTTTCAAGCCAGAAACAGGTTCAGGTGTTTAGTCCCAGGAGGGACAGAGCAGTGAGGTTGGCCCTGCCTGGATCACGAGCTTCACAGTGAGCATTTTTGCATGATCACTCTCCTTTTTTTCTTTTTTTTGTACACTTTTCTTATTAACATTGTTTGCTTTTTTCTTATCAAATTACTATTTCCAGTAAATTGTACTTAGCCTTTTGCATCTCCAATTCCCAGCTTCATCTCACTGAAATGGGAAGGGGGAGGGGGAGATTGAGTGGGAGAGAGAGGCACGTTGTTTTGGAGAATCTTGGTGGAGGTACTGAAATTGGGAGTACAATTCCTCAGCCAAGAATATCCCTGAATCCAGAACTCCAGGGGTCATCCTTGAGTCTCCCCAGGTACATTTTGACAGAGACTCCGTAAAGGACCATTCTCTCCATCTGCAATATAAAGCACATTTTTCACATCTTGTCCTGTCATGACTGGCCCATGCTATTGCATGATCAGCCTCTGGTTTGATTTGTTCAAATGCTTGTTGTTCAGGACCCCACTTAAAATCATTCTCTTTCCAGGAGAAGGTCAAGAGGACTTTCAATCTGACTGTAATCCTAAACAGAGATCCTTCAAAACCCACAATGCCTTGGAAAGCCAAGTGTGCTTCTTTCTTGCTGGTTGGCTGGGATCACAGTTACTAATGTGCTGATCACATCCATTGGAGTCTGATGACATGATTACATCCATCCCACCATTTTACTCCTAAAACTGAATTTCCTGGGCAAGTCCCTTGACCTTACTTTGGTTTATTGCAAAATCAATCTTCAGGAGAATTTCCATCTCATTTTCACAAGCCCTCTTCATGGTCACACAACAAAAACCACAGGTAACTTCATCTTGTGTACCCTCTCTCTTGAAAGGGTCTCCCAGTAGCAGAGACTCTGGTCCATACTGGTGAGGTATGAGATATTTCCTCTCTACTTCATTCTAGCCCTTTGAATCTGTCTGGAGTCCTGAGTAGTCTTTCCACAGACCAGGTGCAGGTCAGCACTTCTTGATACCCAGGAGATACCATCACATTAGGTCTGTGCTCCATTTTTCAACCCAGGCAGATGACATTTGGGTGATTCAATGCTCTGCAAAAGCAAACCAGAGAAAGAAGCCTCCTGCACTCTGGGAGACAAAGCTCAAGTAAAGTGGCACTCTCAGGCTGAGATGATGTTTGAGTCAGAATTCCACAGGAGGACTCGTTTCACACACCTCAGGCTGCACCCCAGGCTGCTGAGGGAAGTGGCTGATACCCTTGTACAGCCAGATTCCAAGGCTGGAAAGATCAGGGTGTCCCCAATGACTAGAGAAAGGCAAATGTCATGCATCAAAACAGGCAAAAGCCACCCTGGGGAACAACAGGCTAGCCATCTGGCCACATGTCCTTGACAGCTTGTCCTGTCATCCCATGGACATTATGGATACGGATTGATACAAAACATCTTTTCAATGACTTTGCCTTTTTTGACTCAAAAGCTCACCAAACTACCGGAGAGGGTGGGATATTATCAATAACATAAAAGCAGGCTACACTTTGAGCAACAAGGGAAAACCCAAAGGGTTGACACTGACGTAAAAGTAACTGCAGGAGCCAGGCTACAATATCCAGTGCCCTAAGAGGCAGCAATTTAGAAGCCATGTCTAAAACTTATGCCTTAAAGGTAAGATATATAGACAAGTTGCAAGAACATCCCAGATGTATAAGGATGCAGGAAATTGACACCTCACTTCTGAATGCTCAAATAGTGAGTCCATTCTAACTGCTGTCTGGGGTGTTTTTGCGAGTACTGCACAGAAGAGTGGGTAGAGACCCATTTCAGCTCACCAGGGGAGCATGGACAAAGGTGCTGGTAAGTTACTCAAATTTGATTAGCGACTTCTAAGTGGAGTAATTCTACTTAGAATTAGCAAATTAGTTGCATAACCCATTCAAAACTGTTTCCATTCACAAACTGCCTGCAAACCTTGGAAGTTCTCTGCAAAATAAATCATTAAGAGATTTTATTTGCCTACAATATTAGGTCAAATTATACTAGGCATCAAGTATATCCACATGATTCTTTGACTATTGTGGAAAACTACAGAACTCAGGAGGCCGAAGACCTGTTGATTCCAATCTAATTGCTGATCTAATAAATAAAATACAACCAGTCATAACAATCATATGGAAATTATTTCTCTTTGTTAGGAACAGAAAAATTCTCATAGAACAAAGAAAGTTCTCTGTACACCTTGAGATACTCAAGGAGGCAACAGTTAAAGTTTGTAATATATACATAAGGGCTGACTGAAATGTACATTAGACACCCACACACTAATCTGCAAATGCAGACAAACAAACTGGATTCATATTAATGTAAACAGCATGCAAATACTCGGTAAAAACTGAAAGAAAAGACTACAAGATAAAAGATACAGGATGTCTTGACAGAGAAAGGTGAAAGAAAAAATCAAATCCGCCCAATGGAGTGCACATTTCCTGTTTCTCTTCCTCCCTTTCCTAACGTGGTATTCACATTTATGCAGTTAAACTGTGTTTGACTAGAAGGCAGATTTGGGGAAAGTTTATCTAGGTTTGGTTTTTCACTTCTGTGGGTTAATTTTTGTCCTACTGGTCTTCCCAGACCAATTAACAGCATGGTCACTCTGAGAGGGAAGAGGGGGAGAACCACAGAACTGCTGTAATCATGACTGAGATGAAATTAAACTACTATGTTTTGAAGGACAATGCAACTTTAGTTGAGATACCCAGCTGAGGTTTGCAGGTTAGCAGGAAGCATTAAAACGCCCCCTGCATTTCTTCTCTCAGAAGACCTGCAAAAATCTTTTCATATCTACTCTTCTGCTCTAAAGCAAGGTGTACAGAGACCATTCTCTTAGAAGGAGCTCACACTTTCTGAACAGAAACACAAATCAGTTGCCTTACAATGCCAGCACCATTCTGCCTATCAGTCCTTTACAGTGATTTGATTTTAGGCGTCATTTATTTACGTTTTGTAAAGCATGATTCTTTTAAATCTTAGAAGCAAAATTAAATGTGAAGCATAATGAAAAGGCAGATAACCATGTTAACACAGATTATGGGACTGCTTGACACCAGCTTGCCAGTCACCAGTAATTGCCTCAGCCATCAGATGCCTTTAACAAAAAACAAATGAAAGTTGAATTTTTTTTTCCAATATCTGAAAATGTTTTATCATAAATATACCGTACCAAAATGTGTTTGATAATAACATCTGAATGACAAATACTGGATTGAAAACAACTAATTCATACAGGTTGCACAATACAATTTCCCTGAAAAACCCCCCACCATTTAAAAGCACCAAAGTGATGAAAATTTTGTTGTTTACTTTCCCAAAAGCAGACACTCAGAATCCTCAAAGCAGAGAAGATGAAAAATCTTAAAAAAACTATTATCAGGGATGCTTCTTTTACCCTTTTTTTCTCCCTTCTTTTTCTTTTTCTTTCCATAATTCTCACTGTTTTATATTGCTATATTCTCACTCTCCTATATATAATCTGGGATATAGCTGGAATTTGCTCTTATTTAAAGACACATTTCTGCCTTTCATTCCTCAGGAGGAGATTAAAGCAAAATCATGCACACAAGATATTTGGGTAGAATTTTCTATTGCAAGTAAATCAAAGGCTATCACACAATTTATTCTACTTGTATTTGTAAGTATTCTCCAGTACATCCCTAGAAAAGATACTTTGACCCTAAAACAAGAAGAATATTTCTCTTGTCATTGCTTCCTTGATGAGGATTGCCTATTACTAGGTCACTGTAAAATTAGTACATAAATATTTATGTACTCTTACCTGATTAAATTCTGGCACACCTGGCATCCTGCAGGACATCTGTGATAAAAGGTGGATAATTAATGTATGCTTTTGTAAAATAGGACAGCTTGAATGCTATTCTGACTGTATCAATTCAACAGTGAAAGAAGTCTCATCAACAACAGAACCGGCTGTCATCTCCAACACTAACCCCTGGAAAATATACTGGATAACTTTAGTGATTTGCTTGGCATTTCACAACTCAGACTGTATGTCAGATCTGTGTTTCATAGATGAGTTATCTGTCTTACATATGCTACACCACTCATGTGTTCAAAACCATGCAATCAAAATTCCAAGTTCACATTCTCAGAATGTGATCTCTTCAAATCTATCTAGGCCACACCATCCACTAGATATGGGATGCAGAATGGCAAGTCATGTTTGCTTCCTCAGATCCTAAAGCACAGGTACAGGATTTGAGCTCTTTCTTACTCTTCATGCTCTGCACCAGTATGATCAGGAATTTCTGTATCAGAAGACTGTGATCAGCAGCAGTAATTGTTCTGAGGAAGGGAAAAATGATGCAGCAGTCACTCCATGTAACTCAGTCTCTTAATTGGATACCATACCTGTTTTGGTTACCAGAGAGCTACAAATCTAAGCAGCATAGTAAGGTTAACTGCTGCCAAGTTCTAATTCAAACAGTTTCATTTAAAACAGACTGGAGATGGGATCCACAAAAACCCATTCACCAGCAATTATTGACCGAGACACTGAAAAGCACCATCCAAACCAAACACAATGCCCATAAAAAGTTATTCTGATTCCTTTTAAATGTAACAGAAAAAAAAACAAAAAGAGTAATTAATTGTTTTACCTGTGTGGATCTTTTGAGCTGGGAATAATATGCACACATTCTCTTTTACTGAAGACCTCTTCGATCCAAGATTTGGGGGGCTAAAAAGACAGACATTTTAAATATAAATGCATTCCTGAACTTTGGAGCATTATGTCAAAAGTTGCACTGTAATGACAATGTGGCTAGTGTATGGATAATTCAGAACTATTCCCATCATGTCAAGTGTAAGACTACAAGCTGAAGCTACAGCTCTGAAAAGTCATAGCCCTTCACCTCCAAGCTTTACAGAATTCCCTGAGATCAATATTTAAAATTATTACCACTATGAAAATTTAGATATTCTGTCAAACACACAATAGAGAAAGTGGCAAGGATTAATCAAAATTGCTTTAAAAATTGGACTCTCCTGCCAGAAGACTATCAAACTGCAATCTTAATAAAGTTGCATCAAAAAAGGCAAGATTTTCAATTTACCTGAAAGAGATGGATGAGTCTTTTTATTATTCTTCACAGAGTCAAGAACAGATACACTCTGGTTACATTTTGCTGAACTAGGTCCAGAGTGAAATGCAAAGGCAGGGACCAAGACCTAGCATTTAGGGCGCATGACAGATGGGCTTTCTCCACTGCCCCCAGTATGCTGTGCCAGGGATGCATGTTATAGCTTAGCAAACTGAACAGCCACTGTGGCACACAGATTTTTTTTTTCAAAGAATTTCACTGGAAATCTTTGAACCTTTCTCTTCAGGTCTATCAGGATCAAATTCTTTGAAAGAAATAATAAATTAACTGTTATATGCTGAGCTTTGAAAACTCTGCGACTTAATTAATTTTTTTCTTAATTTTTATCGGTAAAATCTTCACTTAGTACATAACATTTACAGCAGAACCTTAATGTACATTTCTTAATCTAAGGCTTTACTTAGGTTTTTAGATTGATTGTATCATTGGGAAAATCGCTTTGAAACTCCATGCCTTTTTACAGTCATCCATGACTTTGGGGCTGGACGAGTAAAAATGAAGAGGAGACTTCTGAACTGCAGACTTTTTTAGTCTAGTTCTTGATTCCTAGTTTTGCAAAAGACTTCTGTAGCATGTACACCTCCTTCCACAAAACTCTGACTAATATTCTAAAACTGTTATAATTTGATTGAACTTCAACAAATTAAAATGTTTCCTGTCACTACAGTGAGGTACACATACCTCAGCCATCATCAATACTTATCCTTTTCACCACTAAATCCTAAAGGGGACAAAAATACAACTATATATCACTTCTGACTGGTAAATTTCTGCTCTGATATACCAAAGACCTGAAGCCAAGTTTATATTGCAGCTTTCCTCCTGAGAAAGGAGAAAAGTCTAAGGAAGTCCTGAGACCTTTGTGTGGGAGATTTGGCTTCTCTTTCTCACCAGTCTGAGGATTAGGTTTGCTGCTTATAATTCCCTGCCACAGAAGAGGCTTTGGAGATTTCTAGACTGATTTAGTCAATGGAGTGGCAAGAGTTTGGCTCTGAAATTTAAGGCACATGAGTAGTTTTTAGAAAATTGCTTTTAATCACTTTTCCAATATCTTAAATGTCTGAGATCCTTGCATAATATGGTATTAAAGGGACATTGTCGGGTCAAAATTCTCAAATATTAGGGTTTCCAGAAGTAAAGAAAGAGACCAGAGTGTAAAATACAGGGAAACATATGCTCCACTCATTTCTTTCAAATTCTTTCTGTTGAGGACTGAGAGTAGACAAAACCTAAGAAACCCAGTCCAGCACGGAGGTGCTTCAAGAAGCAGGAGCGCGATGAGCAAGAGGACTGGCTGTGCCTCCGTCTCACCGGGGTGGCCGCAGGAGCGCAGAGCTTGGCTCGCCAGCCTCCGGGGACAGGGCAGCTCAGCCCTGCCATCGCTCCTCTCACTGATTTCACCACCCACCCATCCAGGAAAAAACGTGTGAATGCTTCAGGTTTTGCATCTGCTTTCCTCTGCCTTAGCCTGCACAGCCCTTCACCACCATCCCTGCAAAGGCTTGCCGAAGTCAAAGACCGTGGATGCCTTGTGACCAATAAACACTGCTAAGTAGGGGGTTAATGTGCACTCTTCCTGCTCTGAAATTAGCTTTACCAAGGCAAGAGCTGCAACAAACATTCAACTCCTTCAAGACCAGACAATAAGTTCTGTTCACTGGTCAAGCACCAAATTCGGGAAAATTAGGTTACACTGTCAATACGAAACAACAATCTTTTAGTACCCTTAGCTGTTCTTATGCCTTCTTTAGGGTGAAAGGCACAGATACACGTTTTTTCTGATTAAACACCATGCCGCTCTGGACACCGTTCAATTCCCTGCAAAGGAAAATTAAAAGGCACACATCTCTGTGGCAGAATAATTTCATCCATTATTGAAACACAATCATTTTTTGGACAAAACAACAGCAATTGCTTTTAATGAGACTTTGGAGCTCCAGACAGGTGCAGATAATTAGAATCACACAATGACTAGCCAGTTTACATAACAGGTTAGTTCATTCAGGCAAAGTACAGTTGTGCTGGCAACTGGGCAGAACAATCAAGTTGTAAGTAGCTTACTGAAACTGCAACAAAATTCTGCTGGCAACAGAGCAACACAGCGCCTCAGCCAAAAGAGTACTTGAAGAGTTAAAAAGTTCTGTCAAGCACCATACCTCAGCTCTGCATACACTCTGTGTTTAGTGAAACCAGTACACGAAGCCACTTTCAAGGAACTGGCATTTTCTAAAATATCTCAACTACTAGGGCCTGTAGTTCTGCATTTTTGAAGAGGTTTGTCAAAATTTTAGCTAAATAAATAAAAATTATATGTCATATACAACTTTTATACAACCTTTCATTTGCTCAAAATTATTCAGTGAAAGCAAACACTCTTTAAAAAAGCAACAGATGATCATGGGGCTAATAGAATTGCCTTAGTACTCAAGTACCTGTAAAGAGCCTTACTGATGATGTCAATAATCAGAAATACTTGAAAGATCCAAACTTTTAGTGCCTGTGAAGGACGGTGGTACTATTTTCCCCTGTCTGAGAAGTCAGAATCGTGCAGTCTGTGACCTAACCTCTATTCAAACACGTCAGAGGAGGGAAAGAACTTCTCCTTATTACAGGTAGTGCAAGAATCCACTACAAACAGAGTGTGCTAAAATATCTTAAACCCTTTCAAAATTAACTTCACATATAGTAAGTCACTTGCAGTAACATTATTAACCTGAAATGCAGCCAGAGCTCCTGTAAGCTAGTACTCAAGACTATTTCACAAGAACTTAATCACACTGATATGTCTTGAACCCTTCCTTACCCCTGGAAACTCTACATGGCTTCATTACCAACCAGTTAAATTACTGCCAGCATTAAAGAGATTTCCAACTTAACAGGCTGTCTCACGTAAGCTTTTCAGAGCAGGAACTTTGTGGTTCAGCATCCACTCCATGCACGGTATGAAATAATATAAAAAACTGATTGCTAAACAAAGAGCACCACTCTGGATCCACGTAGGGCAGAAGAACATTGCAAAACTCCAGGGTCACATGCAGTAAAACACAAACTCATGAGAGGTTTTCAATGGCCTCTCAGTGTTTTAGAGTTTCCTTGTGTCCAGGCTACCCTGTCATAGGACAACCGCCTGCAGCAGAGACATGCTATGGTTCCTCTGATTTCCATCACTACAATACTTCAGTAAATCTCTAACTAACTGGCAGCTTTGCTTTTCCAGCCTTTCTCACCTACTTCTTTGCCCCAGTGTTCAAGATTCTGCACATCTGTGCAAATACACAATTATAAGTAACTGAATTTGCCAGATAATATTCGCCACTAAAATTCACTGAGATTTGAAAATTATTGTGCAAATAATTTCATTTGAGTTCTTCCACTATTCACCTGCCCAGACCACAGATCCAATAGCATTGAGAGGCTTTTATAATTCCCCTTTTGAAGACAGTATATGATTTCAGGTCACAGTAGAATTTCTGTGATTGTTTCCTCAAACTCGTCCACTGGAAACATATTTTTAACTGCTCACAAATACAGTATAAACACTAACAGGAGCCACCTGTGCTTGCAGGATAAATGCAGACCCAAGTCAGGGAAGGATAACAGAACTTATAACTCATCAGTCATCCTGAAGACAGATTTTAGGGTTTTTTACCTCAGAAGAAAAGTAGCATGTTAGCTTTTCAGAAATACATAAATTCAGTCTTCACTCCAAAGAGTGCTATAGCATTTTCTTTCACAGTTAATCAACTGTACTTAAAAGTTAAGTAGGTATGCTTAAGTGATTTTCTGGATTAGGGTCTTGCATCAAAGGCTCATAAAACTGTTTCCACTATTTTGAACCTAAGCTTAGCCAAAAAAACAAAAACCCTTTGACTTTAATGGGCTTTCCTATGTGATGCTTCTGATTCAGAGTAGACCACACAACACAACAAATACCAATATGTATACCAAATGACAACAAAATGCAGGAAATACTAAAACCAAAAACCCTCTTTGTGAAGAAAGCTCCAGCTTAACTCCTGGGTCACAGAGAACCATGAACTGATGGAAATCTTAGCTTAGTCTAGAATATTAGACATTTTAGTAGTTTATTACTTTCTACTTTTTAAGTTTATTAACTAATCAGGTAAGCCCTTAATATGCAATGTTTTAGAAAAGCACATCAAAGAGTGCTGCTGCAAGAACACACCCAGCTCAGAATGCAAGGGCTTGTGGAGGAAGTCCTGGTTGGCAGATGGAGGGGCTGAGCAAACCTGTCCCTCTGCAGAGCCCATGGCACTGGACTAGGTGGGGAAGGACACACAAAACCTCGCCCTAACACTGCTGCCAGCAGCCCAGGATTTTGGGGAAAAAGGGTAAACAAAAGAACTCCCAAATTGCAATTCACATTCCTTAGTTCCATCCTTGAAATAAGTTTAGAAAATTTTGCTAGAAATCTTATAGTGGCAGGAGATATGTGCAAATTGATTAAAAACAGGATTCCCCAAATGCAAATGCAAAAAGTCTCTGTGAGATGATGCGTAATTCAACCTTGCACCCGAAGGAGACACTCCAAAACCCTCTGTTCTAGAAGTGTGGTGACTATTGACAAAGTTTGGACCTGACTGCTTTATAACTGTGGCCCATACACATAATAAAAATATCTGATGTCTCATGGTAGCCACCTTGCTAAAAGCTGGCATTTGGTTTACTTTGGCAATGTATACAATATAATACTGCACATCATCTCTTATAAAACCAGTTCAATGAACAGCATAAAATATGGATTATTGAACAAGTTAGTCATACATAAAGGTACAGAAATACATCTTCTAAAGGTTTTAATTGATGGAAAATAGTCCAAATTGCAGAATAAATTATAGGAGATGCCTAACATTTGCAAAAAATAAGAGAGACACCAGTAATAGCGGAAGAAATAGCAAATTAATCCAAATCATATTTGAAAACTATTATAAATCTTTAAATATAACCATGTCTTATTTTACTGGGTCTCTTTTGGAGACTAAATATTCACAGTTGTTTTAATGGACACTCCTACTTGTCTTACTAATATTTGGAAAATCAGTCCCAAGAAAGTCAGGCATTTGGGGTTTTTTCAGTTAATACAATATAATCAGAAAATTATAAATATTCAAGGTAAGTTACATATCCCATATGAAATTATCTTGTTATAAGTAATCATAAAGTGAAAATCCAGGAAGCCATAAGAAAATGACGTTTCAAATGTATTACTCAGAGGCTCAATACAATGCTTCAAATCTCATTCAGATTTCCACTTTGAAAGCCAGTCATAGGAAGGCAGTTCTTGTCAAGCACTGATCTTAGTGAAGAGCTAATCAACTCACTCTTTTTAAAGTCAGGTCTCACCTACCTAGCACTGAGCAATCACGGAGGTCAACCACTCTTTGCTGTGACAAATGTTCCTTCATCAAAGGGTTCAAAATCACAGAGCACAAAGGTCTTCCTAGTTTAAACCAGGAGGAGGAAGAGACAAAAGCTGTCGTGGCAGTAAATATCAGACCTTTCTTTTGCTTGTTTTATGTTTTCCCAGTGTAGGGTTTAATGTTGACTAGAGAGATGAGTCTCTAAAGGTCAGATATACCTAAAGTATCTGATGTGAAAAGCAAATGCAGGTTGCAAAATTCAGCTGGAGGAAGCAAGAAGGGCCCCAGGAAGTCACACTTTGTTAACTACCTGCTCTAGAGGAAGGTGGCAGGGAGGTGGCAGATGATCTTGAAGGTAGCTTCCAACCCAAATTATTCTGAGCTTCCATGACTCCATGATGCAAGCAATCTGCACAGCTCACCTCTGGAGACACATGACCATTCACAGTCATTTCTATCAGAATTCTTTTTGCTCCATTGCTTGTCTCACATAGTAGAAAAATCTTCTTGGGCTTGACAGCTGCATATGGCACCCCTTGCACACATTGCAAGACAGGTCACAGAGCTGAAACTGCATTTTCCAAAGAAAGAGCAAACACATCTTGGGTGATTTCTAAGCTGAAGGTATGGTCAGTCCCACTTCTGCATTTCTCACCTGGACATGTCTTACCTCTCTCCTTGGCTATGCCCTCCACATCACCTTCAAAGAAAAAAGCTTTTTTCTTCCTATACTAGCTCACAGTTGAATATAAGTCACATCATCAACCCATCAAACATTGCTGAACCACAAATGAGCCAGAGGAAGAGCCAGACATGGCCTGGGAGCAGCAATTGGGGACAGCAGGGACATCCTTGAGCCCCTTTGCCCCAGGAACCACCTGGAGATGCTCTTGAGCTCTCCACCAGGTCATTCTGCACCTTCAGTCTCACGACTAAGACATATTCCACCACACCACAAGGGTTTATCCCCTTGTTTATTCACTGGGTGTTGTAACAGTAGCCAAAGTGACTCCCAGAGGCTTGGGTTTCTCCGGGGCCAGGCAGAGGGGAGCAGCTGTGACAGCAGTTTAAGCCAGGCTGCACAGAATAACTTGGCAGACATCAGCGCTGTCGTCCTGGCACAAAGCTGAGCTGCAGCTCCAGGCTCCCAGCAGGAGGAGGTTCCAAGGCATGCTCTCCTCTCTGCTCTACCCTGATGATGACTCCTCTCCCTTGAGTGGCAGCCCCAAATGCCATCCAGCCTTCTGGCAGCACTCTCTGCCCACCAGGATGCCCCATGTGTGTTCAGATGGCCTCACGAGCTGTGGTGGAACAAGTGATGAGCAGGGGCATGGAGGGTGCTGCAAGGAGAGCGAACAGGACAAGCTCACTGTGAGGGCTGAGGTTGCACGGCACTGCCCCCCAGCCTTTCTGAAACACTGGCTGGCCAGCCAGCAGAGAAGTGGATGTATTTCATAAATACTTGGGATATACTAGTAGAAGCTCTGCTGTGTCCCTTTGGGGGTTAAATTGCACCAATTCAATCAAATGCGCTGGTTTAGAGGACAGATAGAACTAGGACCGATCAAGACTGGGATCATCCCACCCCAGCCAGGCCAGTAAAAAATTTATTTCCACAGCCTGACCTCAACAATGCAGCCTAAAGTGACACTACACTCACAATAGGCTGCCAGACCTTCAGAGATACAACCAAGTCCCAGTCACCCACATGCCATCTCTAGCACCACCCATTCACTAGGAAAACACTTCCACAGTGAAAACATTAATTTTCTTACCTCACAGAGCAGACACCTTGGTGCCTACCAAGTTCTAGACCAACTATACCTGAAACCAGTGGAGGCTGGGAGGCAAGCATCTGCCCCAACACCATTCCTCTGCACACCTTTCCAATTCTGAAAGGTAATACTGAAGAGTATGACCTCCACTCTTGTCTCTAAAACTTAGTAATTATGAAAAACCAGAAGCACCAATTTTATTAGCAACCTAAGGGCTTCTGATTTGGAAACTGAGACAACAATGTCACATCACCAATGGGTTTTAAAAACTCCTTTCTTTGATTAGCATTTCTCATGATGAAACCATCTGGTTTCTGTCCTGGTAAAAAGAACACAAAGAAACTTCAAAAACTGTTTTTAGATGCCTCATTCTGTTCCTGTATGATGGACAGTGGGTGCTGTACAACTTAACACAGCATGTACCAGCAACTGCACTACGGCAGAGATGCAAAGGAATGTCAATCCTAAGGAAAGGATGAAGACAAGTGCTTAGTGCTACCTGCCTTTTTTGAGACTTAAACAGTTCTGTTCTTTCTGCTGGGAGTCAAAAGTATGACCACCTCAAAAACAAGAGAAAGTGTTAGAGTGGATCACAAAGTTTTACCTGGAATGTATGTTACACAGTAATAAGTTTATATACTACGAGGATCAAGGAACATTTACACAGCATTTGATAGAGCCTGTCTGAAATTAACGTAGTGGGAAGATAAAAACTTGCTAAACTATGGCCACCTCAGCTTCTTGTGCTGTTTACCACCCGAGGTGTCTCACACTCAGTGCAATTCTCAAAAAATTGGATTACCCTGTTAGAATCTAACTCCTCCCTGGGGAGCAAAGAAAACCTATTGATCATCCTGCTGGGGGAAACACACCTTCAGGGATCCACCTTTTCACTGAATATAATGCTTCTAAATAAAAAATAAGATAATTTGAACCACAAAAACGAGGGATGAAGGAATTATTTTTGTAAGAAACTTGATACAAAGAGTAATGCATTAATTTACATAGATTTTTCATCCAGGAATAGTTTCATTTATCTTCCACAGACTATAGCAACACTGTCAGATATTGTAGATGGTGTACAGCAGTCCAGCATGGTCTGTGCCATCCTATTTGGAACAGCAATCACATTCAGCATGGTGCTGACAGCAACATGAAGGGGCTGACCTTCCATTCTTACTGCTGCAGCTTCCCCATGACGTGCTATCCTGTACTGCAATCCCACGTTAAAGATAATGCAGCACAATTCTGGCTTCATGACCATTAAAACCTATTTTCCATTATTCAGGACACCTCCCAGTGTGGTTGTGCAGAAGAAAACAAGAACTCCTAGAGAGAATGGAGGAGTGACTCTGTGACCATGAGGTCTCCACAAAGCCAAAAAACCTGCATACAAAGTTTTGCTGGCCCCAGAGGGAGCTACGCTCTTAGGTGCCAACATCAATTTTGAAAACTTAAACCCAGGAATATAAATAATTTATCAACAGCCCAGAGTGGAATATTGCTTGCAGCACTGCACAGTTGTGTGTATGCCTGGACAGACATGTTTATTGAAACTACATTTTCCTTTATGAACAGTAGGAATTTCAAACTCACCTACCTCTTGCTCTTTTAAAGCACCTACATGGTGGTTTGCCTTTCACTAGGGGTTCACAAAGGGGCAAAGCAGTAACAAGTAACAATTATCTGCTCCCCATTCCTACAATATACAACCAAAAACTGTGATGGTGAAGCTCAAAGAGAAATGTATTTTTCTGGTATAGTTCTGGATGATTCTTATGTTTTCTTCCTGATTCTGGTTACTACTAGAAACAACATACTTCAACATATTCAATACTGGGCGGTCACTGTGCTCTGACCTTGTAATAGTCATGAAATCTCCATGTTTCTCCTTATCAAGCCATAAAACAATTAAGGAAACTGGTTCAAAAGCAATAACTTAGTTGCTACTTATTGTGGTTTTTAATAACACTATATAAGCCTGCTACTACTTTAAATCAGTTGTTATGGCATAAGATAAACCTACCAAAAATCTGTAAATTGATTTCACGACTTCAGCACATGCTTTAGAAAGAAAGAAATGAAAACGATGATGATGTTTCCTTAAACTCATTCTAGGCCCCTATCACTATCCACTGATTCTTGTAGGGAACACTGCAATTCCCCTGGCAGGTCCAAAAGACATGAATCTCTAAAAACTGGCTACTCCAGTGTTTTGGTAACAGCATTTTGTTGTTTAACTTCAGGTGTTCAAAATACAGGTGCATATTTTTCCTTAGTTTACAAGCAGATATTGTGTATTTTGAAAATCATGTTAATCAAGAGACATACGAAGCATATTCCAGTGTAAACATGTTTCTTTCATCAGCAAGTGTATCAGAAAAATATATAGAAGACACTTTGCTACAGCAGTGTTGCTAGGGCGTGATCTTTGTGAAGTATCATCCAGGTTCATAATGTTATGTATAGTAGCAGATCTTCCTTTTTAAAACCCAAACCCCTGAATCGCAAATGTTCCAGCTTTAAATTTAAAGAAAAAGCAAAAAGAATATAAACCCTCCAAAACCACAAACAAACAAACAAACAAAAACATTCAGTCAGCATCATAGTAGAAAGAGGTGATAATTTACTAAAGCCACTTTTCTGACATGTTACACCTAACCTCATGGCTATTTGGAATAGCACTATCACAAAACTGCCATACTATGTCCTGCCTGTAGCACGGGCAGTCTTTTTTTGCTAAAAGCCTTTCACGGTTGCTAGAATACAAGCAGATCCGTGTGTTTGCATTAAACCACTCAAGTCCCCGTCTGCAGAAATACACGGAGCTAAACAGCGACAGCCCCAGAACGCCAAATCCCCGGTTAAAAAGCCCCCAGAAGCCCAGGGGTCTCTCTTTGCCGTCAGCAAACACTGACCTGGTCCCCCCAAGCCGCCTGGACTTTCAGATGGAGCCCGGTGCCGTTTGCGGATTGGCTCGGAGTCCCCGCGCCGGACGCAGACGAGCGCTCTGTTCGAGCCGGCCGCCCACGGGAGCCCGCACTGGGACACTGCCCCTCCGCAGCCCGGACAGGGACACTGCCCCTCCGGAGCCCACACTGGGACACTGCCCCTCCGGAGCCCACACTGGGACACTGCCCCTCCGCCTCCCGCACTGGGACACTGCCCCTCCGCAGCCCGGACAGGGACACTGCCCCTCCGCCTCCCGCACTGGGACACTGCCCCTCCGAAGCCCGGACAGGGACACTGCCTCTCCGGAACCGCAGGGACGGGACCGGATCAGCACGGGGCTCGCTCACAGCCTCCGCCGCTCCGCAGCCGCGCTCGGCGGGACACGGCGGAACACGGAGGGATAAGGAAAGACACGGAAGGACACAGACGGACACAGAGGGACACAGAGGGACACGGCTCCGCCCGTGCTGAGGGACAGCGGGGTCACCGCCGGCCGCACCGCCCTCACCTGCGGGTCGGCGCGCTCGCGGTGCGGGGGCTGCCAGGCGCGTCCCCGGCAGGGCACACGGCACACGGAGCCCAGCGGCGACAGCAGCAGGTCCCGCCACGCCGCCATGCCCCGGGCACGCGATCCTTGTCCCGCGGCGGCAGCGTGGGACGGGCGGGGCGCCGTCCTTTACCCCGGACTTCTCGGCGAGCCTGGCGCTATCTGCCCCCAGACCTGCGAGGTGCGCGCCGTCTGTCCGGGGAGCCTCGATGGCCGCGCCGAGCACATCTCCGCTCACACCTTTCGCCTCCCGGGCCCCGCTGCGCTCCTCTTTCACCCTGCCAAATTCTTTCTCACGTTGGGAGACCGGACCGCAGGTATCCCGAACCAAGATTCTGGTTTGCCTGCATCTCAGCTACCCCTCCTAACGCCTCAGTCGTTTTTCAAGGGGCTGTAAAAGTAAATTCATGTTATAAGGTACGATAAAAGTAACAAGAAGGTGTCCAAGAGGAAATTAGCAATTCTCTTGAATTATGAAAATATGAAGACTTGAATCACAGGTAATCAAGATATTATTGAAGGCAAAAGGTAAAATGGAACAGTAGTAGTATTACAGCTCATGACACTGAACACAACCAATGAATAAGAAAACAGCATGTGACCCTTGCACTAATTAAAATTTTCATAAAGTGATGAAATTTGGATATAAATCAAAATTTTTCAACACTTATGTTCTTGGTCTTAGTCATCTTCACATACCTTCTGTATCACTGACAAAACTTTAGAAAGGAACCTCAACAACCCCTCAGCAGTTACCACTGTCCGCTGCAGGACTGGAGTCCTTGAATGTCCCAAGGACCACAGCTATCAAACCAAAGTCCCTGCAATAATGTTAAAAACCCACAAAGTTCCTTCTTGTACCTAGTGAAAACTAATAAAACAGGCATACAACATTCTTCTTCATCCTGAATTTGTCTCTAATCTTTGTTTTCTTCAACTTGTTTCTCGAATCTTACTTTCCAGTCAATCTCCATTTCATCTTTTCTCAAGCTTACCCTCTCCCTATAAGAAATCCCAGGTCCCAGTTCTTTGGTTTCTCAGCTCTGCTCTCTCATCCACTTCTTGCCTACTCTTTCTTTCATTTTGTTGGCTTCTGGCCGCTGTATTGACTTTGAGCTCCAATGTCCATCTGATTCTGGATGTTATCTATATTTCCTATATTACTAGATATTTCAATTTCTAATTTACCTTCTCAGCCAAGTATTATCTTTTTCTGTTGCACTCAGCTCTCCCTCCTCTTCCTCCTATAGGAGAAGCTTGCCATCAAACCATTCTGTTCCATTGCAGGAGCCTGAGTAGAGCCTCAGAGAGCACCAGGGAGAAGACAGTTAACACACATAGTCTCAGCAGCATCCCAAAAAACAGGGTCTGCTTGGTCCTTGGACATGCCTCAGGGCCTTTTGAAATACTGGCTGTCAAATTTGGCAGTGGTTTCACATAAACTATTATTTCAAAGACAGAGACAATAATAAAACTTTTCCCAGCCCCCTGCCAAACATGGTTTTCTGCTTCTGGTATTTCTTCATTTTTGTCTTCAGATTTTTATATTGCATTTCCCACATGGTAGGCCTTAAGAAAGTATTACAGCTTCTAATAATAGGATGGACTTCTAGAAATTTTAGCACATGTTGAATGTCATGTTCATTCTTTACCCAGCTACACCATATTTTTTTTAAGGTATCACATTATTGTCAATTAAATTTTCTTCAAGTTAAATTCAAGTCAACCTCAGTAAGCATAGAAGCTTCTGGCTTAATTTGCTGGTATCATCAATGTTTATAAATGAAGAAAATAAATCTTTTAGTAGGATGAATCAGCAACTGTTACTGTGCTCACTCCTCATACGAATCTGAACTCCACAAGAAACTTGAAACACAAGTATCCCAGCACATGCAGGTGCATTGGACTTACTGGGTCACAGCTACATGTACATATTCCACTGATTGCAAGCATTTGCTTAATTCCAAGTTTCTGCCATTTCTTTCTAAGTTGTGAACAGTCTTTCAGAAATAAGATTTCCTCAGTCTTCCCTGAAACAGGGTCTTGCTATTTCTTACCTAGTACAAAGACCTAAAAATCTGCTGTGAAAAGCCATATAAGCCAACCTATACTTCAAATTCCCACACCCAATTCTTCACTGATATGAAAACACATGTGGTATGTTTTATAACAGCCACTTTAGTAGTTCGAAGTCCACATAACTCTCATGTACTCTCCTCTTTTCTCTAGAAATCAGAACTGCTGAGATGTCTCCTCCTTATCAATCCTATTTTTACAGACTTACCTTAAGACCAGTGCTTTCTTGCTTGTCCATCCTTTAAGCTTCTTTTTTTGTTAGTCCCTTATTTCCAGCGTCTAAGCTGTCACTTCAACTGAGCAGTGCAGACAGCTCAGTTCTTGGATGCTTATTAGGAACAGTGCAGACAGCTCCTGCTTTTCATGTCCTAAGTTAAATGTATACTTGGCACAGTATGACTGCATTAATTCATTAATCACCTGGCATTGTTTTCAAAGTCCAAGTGAACCGAAAAGCAATCTCAGAGGAGGATAATATGCTAGATAGAAACACATACCAAAGAGGAATGGGTTTGTTCCTGTTTTTTCCATGGGCGGCCTGCAAAGGCACAAACATCCAGATACCCACTCTGTTTCCTAAGATCTGTTATATCATACCTCATATCCAGTAAAGTACACCGGAATGTTTTTAAGGTTTTTTTTCCATCCTTCATGCTTAATCAGGCAGAATCTGCTAGATGTTCATACAGACTTTGGAATGAAAAAGCCCAAGCTAATTTACATCTCATGCACTAATCTGTTTTAGAGGGAACTCCCAGTTTCGTTGTTTCATCATGTCCAAGCACACTGAAGATACTGAGTTTCATAAGACTATATACACACCTTTACCTTTGCCTTAGTTGCCTAGCAGACCTTCAAGAACTGATGATGCAGCAAAGAGAGGAGAGAGGAATAAAACTGGTAGACTGCTTCTAGATTTCTCCCCATTCATATTACCATCAACAAATCAGCCTGCCTTCAGGCTTATTTATCTTTAACAAAACTAAAGAAATAGCAGACCAAAGATCAAAAGCTGGCAGAGGATATATGGAACACACTTATCAGATTATGACTGTTTCAGCCTCTGCTTTATCATGCTGTGGAAAGGCCTTGTGGCAGAATATTGTTCATTATAGCACAAAATATAAATATGGTTTTACCATGCAGATTCTGAACTACAACAGAACAGAATTTTCTGCTTTGGCCTTCCCCTTTGACATACAGTGTGTGAAGGCAGCCTCCTGCAGTGAGCTTAAATCATGCTTTATTGCATATTTCACAGTATGCATATATACAACGATTGTTCCAGGTCTTATCATAGTAATTCTTCCTTCCTGCTGCCCAATGCATACTGATATTAGAACATTACAAAGAACATTACTTCCCCAATCACAAATAGAATTATTTTTTACTAAAAGATGACAGAACCCAGATAGGTGCATAAATGTCAATCATCTACTTGTTCACATGATAAATGTGCTTCAACAGGAGGCAAAAAGGCAGAGAATTTTGAATATTGAATTGCACACGGACAGGATATCTTCTTTTTCAGGCATGTCACCCATGCAACAAGTAGCTATTGATATCTGAGTATGGCTCAAAATCCTTCAACACAGTTCTGACATTGTATTAGAATGTATGAAGAATTATTTGAAGTCAAAATAGATGGACAGTCTGCAGGATGGATGCAGAACTTGTTCTATGAGAAAAATTGTTCTTGTAACTTCAGGCTTTCTGAGTTATCAGGAATGTGGCAGGATGTTTTCTCAACTTGATGGTCACAATCACAAATAGCCAACCATAATTCTCCTGGAATGCATTCTGAAATACCCTTGGTATATCCAAAGAACAAAATGTGATAGAAGGGTTTAATCTTGTTACAACCACAAATAGTTTCTGTGCTTGCAGTGATGGTCCCATGGAAACCAGCATACTGCTTCCTACAGCAGGACATCACAGTCCAGAATGGAGAAACAATATTTGGCATGGTGTCTCTAGTCTCTGTTACTAAATTCTCTTAACAGAAAATTAGTAGGAAAATTAGTGGAGGCATTCAAAGAGGACTTTGTGTAAAAGTGTGCTTGGCAGCTTTAAGGTGTACTAAAATGCATCTCACGTGGATAAACGCTTTACAGTTATAAACAAGCACAAGGTATTTTTGCAGGGCAACCATGATAGATGCATTGAATCAATTAGATTGGAAAAGACCTCTAAGACCAGCCAACCATTAACCTAGCACTGACAAGTCCACCACTAAACAATATCATTAAATGCCACATCTACATATCTTTTAAAGACCCCCAGGGACGGCAACACTATCACTTCTCTGAGCAGCCTGTCCTAATGCTTGGCAACCCTTCCAGTGAAGAAACTTACCCTCTCATGTAATCTAAGCCTCCCTTGCACAACTTGAGGCTATTTCCTCTTGTCCTCTCTTGTTACCTGGGACAAAACCCCAACATCTGCCTCACTGCAACCTCCTTTCAGGTAATGAAGACAAACACAAGGAAGATCCAGGATCAAAGAATAACACTGTGGTTTTTAACTCAACATTCAATGACTCCTCCCTCAGATGGTATGCATAGCTAAAGAGTATCACCTTTAAAATTTTCCAAGTTTCTGGTGAGCCTCTATTGACCAATAACACAATTCTGACTTCTAATAAGCAATCTTGAAGGTTTTGTAGCCTAGTCTTCAGGGAACATCACCTCTCCTCTGTTTGCTCTCTCATTCCTTGTATCCCTCAGACTGGCCAACAGATTTTTCAAAATTATCACCTTTCAGAGTACTCCTAGAAGGTAAGAATTCTGTCTGACTTAGCTTCTTGGACTGTGTCAAATGCCAGGTGCATGGATTCTTCAGTGACATTTCCTCCAGACATTACCCCAGAGCTTTCAAATCTTCATTTTAAAACAATTTTCAAAACCTGTATTTTGCTTTCCCACCCATTTTTTCGCACTAGGCACAAGCTGGGGTTGATACAGGGCTGATACTCCTCAACACCTTTATTGGTGACATGGACACTGGGACCAAGGGCACCCTTAGCATCTTTGCCAATGACACTGAGCTAAGTGGTGCAAACATGCTGGAGGGAAGGGATGCCATCCAGAGGGACCTTGACAGGCTTGAGAGGCGAGCCAATGCAAACCTCATAAAATTCAACAAACCTAAGTGCAAGGTCCTACACCTGGCTCAGGGCAATCCCAGACACACCCACAGGTGGGGCACAGAAGTAATTGAGAGCAGCCCTGTGGACAAAGATTTGGGGGTGATGATTGATGAAAAACTCGACATAGGCCAGCAGCATGCACTTGCAGCCCAGAGAGCCAAAAGCATTCCAGGCTATAGCCAAAGGAGTGTGGCCAGCAGATTAGTGATTCTCTCCCACAGCACGCTCTTATGAGACAACCTGTGTGCAGTTCTGGCGTCCCCACATAAGAAAGACATGAAACTGTTGGAGCAAGTCCAGAGGAGGGACATTAGGTTGGTAAGAGGACTGAAACATGTCCATTACAAAGCCAGGCTCAGAAAGTTGGAACTGTGCACCCTGGAGAAGAGAGAGGCTGGAGAGAGCATCCTTCCAGTATCTGAAAGGGACTTGCAGGGAAGCTGAAGATGTCCCAGCCGCTGGAGATGGCAGTGTTCTAGGCCAGGCTGGATAAGGCCTTGAGCAACCCGGTCTAGTGGGAAGTATCCCTTTCCATGGCAGCAGGGATTGGGACTAGATTTTAAATCCCTTCAAAATGATTTTAAAGCCCTTCCAAACCCTTAACATTCTATGTTTTTAAGGCATCTTTTTCACAGGAACTATACAGGAGTTAGAATTGGGAAGATGGAGTTTTGTGTTAGTATTCATATTCAAAGATGTGCCAAAGCAAATGCTTTGAGCTTTAGAGGAGACAAACAAAAATCTTTGTGCTTAAGCCTGAAAAAAGAGCCTTGTCCACATGACTGATCCCTTTAATTTGAACTAACTGATAATTATTTACCTAAAAATCAACTATTCACAAAAAAAAAAAAATACCTAAAACCCAAATACCTGAAAATCAAGGGTTAAACAATTATGAATGTACATGGAGCATCATGCTTCACTAAGGAAGAAGGAAGTCTGTCCTTTAGTGACCTATGGCTGGAGGCAAGAGGAAAACCTGAATTTACTAGGATGTCTGTGAAGTACACTGAGCACACCCATTATCAGAGTGGAACACAAAACTTAAAGCAATGCCAGATTATACAGTGCAAGATGGGCAGTTTCATGGTGAATAATACTGTCTATTGTCTGTGTCAGTCTTCCAAAGGCCAAAGACACAGCCATGTTCATGTGACATGTGTGTTTAATAACTGCTGACCGCTCTGCAGGCAAGGAACAAACACTTGTTTGTTCCACTTGTCCACAAACAAACCTTTGACAGGCCACCCTAGCAATTGTGGGGTCTGGGCAAGGGCTCCCCATCAGCTACAGCCCGATTGCCAAGCCATGGCAGAAAAGGCAGGGGATTCACCCTATAACCTGCACTTGGCCTGCAGGGCATGGCTTTGAGTACTCCCTGCTGAAAGCAGCAGGCAGTTACCAGCAGATGCTGGTGTCAGCTAGGCAGAACACTGTTACAACTATTGCTTTAAACAATGTTCTGAGCAGCTATCCCACATTAACTAATACAAATATAACATGAACAGTCAAACTGATTAACTTGGCTATTTGTTGCTGCTGCTCTAATTTCACCTTTGGGTACCTAGACTTCTAAAAGGAAAGCAAAGTAAATTCAAGCTTGCTTCTTAAGAAGTTTATTCTTCCATTGCAGCAATCACCCATTTCTAAAACATTCTTCTCTTTATAATACAGTATCTTAGTCCTTACATAATTTTTATAACAATGTGTTTGCTAATTACTATAGTGCGTTTTTAAATTGTAGAGTTTATTATCACATGAATCAGCATAGGTATTATTTTAAGCAGTATTCTCTTAAAATCCTTCCTCATATGAAAACATCTTAAGTATTTTTCTTTTCTGAGAAAAAATTACTAGCCTAGGAGAGGATATGAGTTAAGTTCGATCCTTGGGAAAGTCACATCAAAGTAGTGTGATTGATTTTTACTTTTATACTGTATTTCACAATCATACTTCAGAATTATTTTTATGAGTTAAATTTCCACAATTAAAAGCTGTATTTACACAACACATTTGGAAATATAGAGGCTTGTCTGAAGTAGACTTTCCTCTTTTCAATCACAGATTTCTCCCATTTCATAAAGAAAAACAGAAGAAATAAAAAAATAAAGAAGAAAATAAAGAAAAATAGCATACACAGATGCAACTGTTTGTGATTATTTAATTTTTTACAAATTGTAGTTTCCAACTGCTGACCATGAAACCAAAATATTTTGGTAGCTTACTTTATGCCAGAGTAATTCTTACATAATTATGTAATCAGAAACAAAATAAGGTGAGGGGCTTTGTTTCTTTTTTTGTCTGTTTGTATTTTGTTTTTATAACTCCAGGAATTAGAAGAAACTGAAAGAAATTTTTATACTCTACAAGCTGAAGCATCAAAAGAAAATACCCAGCATGTAGTATCAGGCTTCAGACTTTGCACAGATCCAATGTAATTAATTACTGTGTTTCAATTTAGATAGAAGAGCATCTGTGTACTACTCAAATGAAGGATGTTACAAAATTCACCTGTGCTAGAGAACAATGAATGGCTCATTTCCATTCATAGCTCTGCATGAAAGGCTTTCCTCTAGCTTAAACGTCACTGTTGATAGTACAATGCTATTTTTGTTTAATTTTCTCAATCTCATACTTCATAAATCACTTAATTCATCATATTCCAGTACAAGTATGAACTACAAACATTCATATAAAAAGTAGAAAAAAAAAGGTAATGCTTAGCTAGTCCATGTCCCTTCTTTAAAAAGTTCATTATTGTAAAATAAGACAAAACAAAAGCAGGAAAACAGTCATCTACCATAATATTTTTAAAAACAAAGTAAACATACAAACAAAAATTTACTTTGCTCCCATCCTGCTTTCACATTTTTTCCCCTGGGAATGTTAATATATCACTAATAAGAAAACTATCTTTCCCTTCAGTAGGGGACAAAGTTATTATCTATACAGCTTTAAGAGAAGAAAGAACAATGACTTTTTTAAGTCCTTAGAAGTGACAAAGAGGTGACGAATACAAAAATATTTCACCAAGAACATTAAAATCATACACTTCTGACTACAACTATTATTTGAAAATGCAATAATAAAAAAAAAATATACTGTCAAAATATACTATACATCATCATCAAATTCTCTAATACAAAAAGCATGAAATAGGAATTTTAATCAGGAAATAGGAAAATAAGTATCCCCCGTCTCTAATTTTCTTCATATAAAGGAAAGTTACCTATAAGGAAACATTTAAATACTTCTTCATGAGTTAAGTTTCTTATAAATTAGCACTTACCTTTTTCTTCCTCATATTATCATTAGACACTTTAGGTAGCCTTCAGCCACCAGCTGAGGTTTCCATCCAATACACAATCTAACAAAGCTTGTTCCCCAGTTCTAACTGATGGAAACAGTGACACAAAGCAGTGACAACAAAAGCCCATGTATTAAATTGATAATTGGGTTTAGCTGGCTGCTTTTTGTTTTTACTTTGGGGGATGAGATTTGGAAAGAATTAAGACTTGAATCAAAACTCTACAAGGTTTTTACTCTAGTTATGTTGAAAACCTTGCGTCACCTTATGACCAGGAACTTGTGAGTTGATCTGCCCGTATTTATGTATCACAGTAAGGAAATGATTAGTATTCATGATGTCACTCCTTGAATTTTCAGTAGCAGTCTGGAATAAAAGCATACCCAAAACATTTTCCAGATTCATGTTAACTTACTGTGAATGTGTATTGCCACCTAGAGTGGCAAAGTTATAACTGTAGGCATGAACGTAATTAAGCCAGCCCAGGCACATTAATTATGAAATGCTTCTTTGAGCCAAGTTTTGCTGCAGAAAACAGCGAGTCTGTGCAGTCTAACCCTTCTTACCACAGCTGTGGTCAGATGCTTTCACAAAAGAATACATTAATTTCCCCAAATGAATCTACTGTTCTGGTTAGAACATGCTGGCAGATAGTGGATAGTAATTATCTTTGGTTTCACCTGGTAATATATACATTTGCACGTTTTTATCTTCATGAAGGACCCTATGTCTTTCCTAAGTACCTATATACAAACATGCTTCGTTAACATCCACTAAATTCTGGGCCAATAGGAAAAAAAAATCAACCAGTATGTCAAAACAGTGAGAAGCCTATTACATTTAGTTGATATCCATATTCAAATTACTATAATGTTGTGCTGAAGATGGTCAAACTGCTGAAAATATTCTTGTCATCGATCTGCTTGCAATCTATACCTGCAGTCAGAGACTGAGTTACTTCATGATTACCTACCTTCCTTCCCCCACTTTTTTTCCCCTTTCTTTCTACCACAGTCTACTTTCCCAACACACATTCACTTGTGCAGCCTGTTTTTCATAGTAATTCTTCACTTTCCTGATCAGGTCTGAGCTTTAATCTCCTCCCAGAGGCTTATTCATCTTGGGAATCATGAACATAATAATGCAGGTCTTCAACAGACACAAATCAGACAATGTAAAACAGGCCTTTAGTATAGAATGCAAAAAATTTACTAGATGGTGGTCATGCTACTTTGCTGTTTAAATCTGCTTTGAAATATATTTAATTCCCTCATCTGTGGGACGGAGCTACCACTATGCCTGTACCCTTACTGTGCAACTTGCTGATGCAGCACCTGGTCAACCTAAGTGGTGGCTACATGTGGTTACCCCTTACAATTTCTGAACCTTGTGACACTGGTTTTTCCTCACAGAGAGAAATATTTTAAAGAACACCAAACTCACAGTTAGCTACTATATAACTATTAGTTAACTAATACAAATATTTCTTTCCTCTCAAATTTAAAACCATATACAATTAAAACTGTCAGTCAGTGTGCAGCTACCAAATTGTCTTAATATGTGTGATGGCATTTCTTTTTCTTAAAAAAACATTTTCTTCTCACTGGATATTAATGCATGTGCAAATTAAAACATCTTAAGCTTATATACAGTTTATATGCAGCATTTGAATGAGAGGTCTCTAGAAAAACAGTCAGAAGTCAAGACCAGCAATTTGGTAGTTCAGTGTCACATGGCATCTGGAGACATTAGACATTGAGAAATGCAATTTCTTATCACACCTTCTGTCAGCTCTAATGCAAAATTTATGTAATCTATTTAATCTCTCCCCCTCACTGCCCAGCCTCTTCTATAACCCCAACTCTCAAGAGTAATTTCAAGTAGTTTTCCAAAGCTTTTAAATTTACCTCTATTTGCAAAGAGATGAATGGAAAAAATGAATCAGCTCAGGAAACGCTCTAAAAGTAGCCATAACATTCCAGCCTATAACAGAGTCCACAGCTGGAACAAACTATGAGGAAAGTGCTTGCCTACAGCACAATTGCAAATGAAGCAAACACAGGCTTACAGCACACTGCAAGCTTTATTTGTTGTAAAGGACTTACTTTTGTTATGGGACAGATCAAACACGTATTTAAAAGACAATAATAAAACATCTCCTGTCCCCTGAATAAAGTGGAATGACAGATTGTAACAGTAAAATGCAGGCTACTGCTAGGACATATTTACTGTTAGTGAAGCACCAAGCAGATTTTAAATGAGCAAAGTGTTTTGCAAAGACACTAGCTAATACTGCAAAATACTGGATGCTAAGAATACTGGATCTGAATACTGGATGGTGTGAAATATTATAAAACTTACAAATATAAGAACACATGTGCTATCCAGGACTAAAACCCCCTAGATCCAAACACCTCACCAAATTAATAGAGCTGTATTTTTCACTAATTTATTTAGATTACTGTAAACGTGAAATAGCAGTTCTAATACTCTTCTTGCCAGAAAAGGAGGTTTTTTTTTTAAAATAAATTTCAAAGTACCTCCTAAAACAAGTCGGCATATTTGGACTTAAACAAAATGTTAAAGCTGTCTGAGAAAAATACATACTACACAAATATGTATCCAGCTAATCTGACAAAAGGTAGAAGGATATACAAAGTGGCACTGTGAACTGCTTAAGTCACTAAGCCACTTCCTTTCTTCAGAGGTACCCAGAGAACTTAACAAGCTAAATGAATAACTAACAAATACGGATACCTGCGCAGAACAAGCACCAGAAAGTTTCTAAGTGTTTACCAAGAAAGCTGCCAAGCTCACTATTTTAAACAAGAAGACCTAGACACAGAAGCAGCAATCTTATGAAATAAAGTCAAGAACTTCACACAGTAATAGGGCCAAAGTTTTCACATACACATACGCAAAACTTTATTGTCCAAACACATTATTAGAAAAAAATAAAATTCCAAAGTTGCTTTTTTCATAATGATTACAGAAAAAATACAATGTATTTCTATCCTTAAAAACAAATCATATTTGTAAAATGTTGTCTTCCCATACAACTTCAGTCTGTTATTAAAGATGACTTTCTAATTGTACTACAATTTGTAAATAAATTGCAAATCACAAACATTAAGGTCATGTTTCACAGCAAAAAAACACTATTTGAATGAACTTCTGCAATAGCTCTCTGCAAGATTCACAGTCTCTGCAAAAACTACACCTCATTCAGTAGAGTTTGAACGTGTGTGACCACTTCATATTGCACTAACTTTTCTCGACATATCTGCCCAAATCTGTCATTCAGATTCTAGCAACTGGTTCAGAGCAAAGTCACAAAGACTAAGATTAGCAGTTACTTTATAATGAACCAAAAACATAAAAAACTCAGTGCTCACTGCTGTATGTAACGTGAAAAATAGAAGGTGAAAAGCTTTTTCACAATGAGAATGTGAAACCTTTCAGAACAACAGCTGCTTTCAGCAGAATGCAGCCTTTCCCTTCCCCTTCTCTGTCACACTTGGTTTTTGGTTTGCACAAAAAAGGGAATGTTTTGTCCAATTTTGATGGACTCTAAATTTTTGGTTTAGCTATCATACAGAAAAAAGAACACATTAGAAATAACTAGAGTTTGAGTGCTCTATGATAAATTCACATGTTAAATACTTCACTTTCATGTACCAAACATTTTTTTGTTTATAACAGACAAAATGATTTTGTATTCCCCTTCAACATGTAATATATCCCCCTATTTGTTTTAATTGCATCTCAATGTTCTAATTTTCTGTATTCTTCTTCTAGTCTGCCTCCATGTTTTCAAGTATTCTTGTTAGACACTTGTAGGCTCCTCCTTACTGCACATCTTCAGACAGCTTACTTGTTAAGTACCCAACACTATTTTCCATCCTCTAAGGCAACTCAGTTTTGCTTTTAAAGACTGCCACAACAGTTTCTCCAAGATGGCAAAAGCATGCTTATTATTTACCCAAGGAACACAACCTGAATCTCAATGGAAACAAGCTTCCTGGGAATAGATGCACAGCTATGAAACAACTGATCAGGTTTCCATTTCAGTCTCTGTGGTATCAGTCCTTGCAGCAGTTTTAGCACCCGATGGAGTCTCCTCATCTAGGTTCTGAATATCAGACAAATCAATAGCAGGCAGTGGTGCTCTCCAGTACAGGAATGAGTTATATTGACAGAATTCTTCTTGCTTTGAAAAGAGACAAATAAACAAAAGGTTAACAAAACATTAAGTTTGTACGCTAGCAGCAGCAAATAATAAAAAGAAACTTTTTTTATAAGAGAAAGAAACTAGGAACAGTTACTCAGCTATTACATATTAACAATTATTTGAATTTTACGATTCTTAACTAGATTATGATTTACTTCTACCTTTTTAAATACTCTTGCAAAGAATTATGCAATAGCTTCCAAAATTCCAGAAATCTCTTCAACTTAGAACTTTTGCACAGAAAAAACACAAGCGTAAAACTTGTGCAATTATTGGACTTCGCATACAAAAACAGTTCACTGCCTTTTCTTCTCATAACAGTATACAATTTTCATGCACATTTAGAAACTGGCATTCAGAAGACTGTATTTAGCTACTCAACAGCAACTCAGAGGGATAATACGTGCAGGATGAATGAAGTATTTTATAGTGTTTAAACCACATTCTATTTCTTCTTTTCTGCATCCAAATATTGTATTCAAGAGAGGAAAACTTAAAAGAGTCAGAGAATATTCTGAGCTGGAAGGATCACAAGAATCAGTAAGCCCAGCTCTTAAATGAATGGCCCATAGGGGAGCAAACTCACAACCTTGGCATTATGAGCACAACGCTCCAACCTATCTAACTAGACAGTATCACAAAAAACCTTGGAGAAACACATCCTCATCTACTAATTTAATATGGCATCACAATTTTAATTTTTTGTTTTAAATGTCTACAAGAAAATGCACTGCCTGTTAATAAACATGCCACATCTACCAACAGTGGCCAAGCTGTGCCTGTTTCTCTGGATACAGTACACCTAGGAAGACAAATTACTTAAGTTATTCCTTAGGTTAGGAGCATGTATTTTCTTCTGCTATATAAAAACAGTGAATGCTGACACAAACCTAAAATAATGCATTTCCATATTATACTGGGTTTGCATTTTTCCTAACATACAATTTAAATTTTAAAATATTTTACTTCACTCTCTTAGCTGTAACAGATGCTGAACAGCTATATTTTTAACAAAAAAACTGGTATCATTGTTTTGGTATTTCTCAGACACCAAAATGCAGCCTTGTAGGGGGGTGAAAGCACCACCACAATCCACACCATGACTAAGTCAACTTCAATTAGCCTCTACAGTGTGGCACTTGAAAAATTAATGACTTGTCCATTGGTTTTGCAACAGAATAAAAAACCAGTAGTATCACCCCCACACCTTCTCAAATAGTGAAAAAAATACTTTCCCCACCTTTCAAAAGAGAGGACTACATAAAATCACCATAATTCTCATTTTAAAAAGACATTTTTCTATTTTTTACCACACAGACCTCTTCTGAACTACAATCTGTTGTACTAAGCAACATCTTTCTGCTGCAAAACCCCTGCATGATTAAAAACCTGTAACAATTAAGAAAGGATGAAAAGTGTAGACATTTCATAGCAGTAAGATGGCTCCTTGCCTGTAGAATACTACTAATGTGAATTTCCTCATTGGGAAAGTCTGTCTTCAGAAAATTTTAAGAACAAAAGCTCCCCTTACTTGAGGCCAAAACCAATTAAATGACACCGTGACATAGGAATAAAAGGAATGATTATACTGAAACTGGAAGAAAGCCCAAACAAAAGCAGTTGCCCATTCTTGTAAACTGGAAGTTTTGTACTGCACAGCATTAACAACAATTGACAAGTGTGGAAGGGATGATTTTCCAGTCTGAACTTCAGCCTAGGCAGCATCACTCACACAGAACTGTGCAGGGCAGGTGGCTAACAAATTCTTTGAAAAAAGTATAAGGCAGCGCAGTTTCAGAAACTGTCAACTACTTTTACAAATTCTCCCCTGCATAATTTGAATTCCCCTGACATTTCAGTAAGTTTTTGCTCACACTGAGAGCTAAGTACTTAAAACCAGAACTTTGATGTTTTGTATGCATAAAGTGAATGACAGCACCTCCATTTCAAAATGGTTAGTCTAGGAGTTCACAAACACATACTCAATTTTGGACTAAGACTACATGCATAATTCATCTCAAGAGCTTTAAAGTTTACAGAACACGAATATTTCAGTGTAAAAACTAAAAAAGGCATGAAGTATGAAAGACAGGCACAAACACTAAACATTCCTACTCAAAAGGCAAAAGAAACCACCAAATATTCACCTTCAACTAAGTAGGTTTCCACATAGGTTTTGAGCAGAACTTCTATCCAAGTAGGTAACACAGCAAGCTCAAAGACACAAAAGCTCAGTTTCTAATACTAAGTTGAATAATAGTTAAGGAGCTCGTTTTCCAACTCTAGTTGCAAAAATGTACTTGGAAATAAAATTAAAATAATCTTTCTTCTCTGGCCAACTGTAATATAATGCTTTAAAGTTTAACAAAACCACAGTATCCTGAGCATATTTATATAATGAAATACACAAGCCATAAACAGCAAAGAACAATACCAACTGCGGGATTGTATTTTCAGAAAGGTGTAAAAAAGATTTGAAATATACAGGTAGAACACACAAAAACTGGAAGAAATATCTCTAGCCTGAGCTGTTAACCAGGCTTTTTTTTAAAACTAAAACATTTTTATACAACACTATACTAAGAGAAACAACCTGTTAAAATAAACTCCTATAAAAATATTTTATATAGAGAACTAATCTTTATTGTGTAGAAATTCAAGGGGCTTGTGGTCTTCCAACGACTGCTAAAGCTCACAAAATTATGCCAAGGGATGCCAAGAGCAAGTCAAAGTTCAGTATTATACCTGTGATGGAAGTCACAATGTTCCACAGAGGTTTGTTCAACTTGTTTAATTACTGTGTTTATGAATCCACGTGTTCTCTCTTCAAAAATGAAAGAGATGCTGGCGTTTAAAATGTCTGTATAATATTCATAGGACACAGAATTTTTCCTGAATTTCTTCCTGTCTTAATTTTACCATTCATCATCAATAAAACCCACTAACAAATCAATCAACGAAGAAAACACAAAAAGGCAGAGCCTGAAAAGGAAAAGCCACTGTTTTCTTTACAGATCATAAGTGGGTGTTGTACTATGAAAGGCATCAAATTCTCAAAATTAAGAGTCTACAACTGCCTTTCAAAGCCCATCTAACCTGATCAGACTTCCTGCCACTCCTGTATCACTAAATTTAATAGTTTGGCCTTACAAGATCCAGGTGGGAGTAAAAGCCAGTTTGACAAGCACCAAACTTCTATGTCTGAAAGGTGTGAAACCTGATCACTATTTTTTTTCTTGGTTGTATGGGGGTTTTTGTTGTTGTTGTTGGTTTTTTAAATTAAAATTTTATTTGGGTGTATCAAATTTTGTTTTCTGAGCTACTGCGCAAAACGCAGTCAATACCAGGAAGAAAAACATATCAAAGTTAACCAGAAAAGTAGTTTTAATTATGCTAACCATTACGACACTGATGCCCTTCCTCAGACCACTGAAATATTTTTGGCTAAAATCTTTTTGATTCATCTCTAAAACTTTTGGTTAAAATACAGGTCTGGCATTGATTGTCAAACCACGAAGTTTAGGAAGCTGACGCTGTAGTGAGCCTAACTCTCACCCTCGCACACCAGAGGCGACACCAGAATAATAACACCTGCACGCTTCCACAGCACTGCTGGAGGGGGATGCAGCTGAACATAACCTCAGTTAAGCTAGACGAGCTGTTTCCCATCCACTTCATGGCGCGGAGGGACCGGTAAAGCTGGGTAATACTTCTTTTGCCTCGAGGACGGCAAAAACAAAAGGAGTTTTAAATCAGGCCCGCGGCCAGAAGGCACAGACGGGGCTGGGCGGCACGGAGGGCAGCTCCGCGCCAGGCCAAGGTCCACCAGCACCCCCGGCGGACACATGGGTCCTGCAGGCACGCTTCAGCCACCACCGGCGCCGCCCCCCACTTCCTTCCCCGCGGACGAGCGGCCCGGGCACGTCCCGCTCAAGTTACCTCGGCGGCGGCCGCGGCAGCCCGCTCTTTGGCCCGGCCATCCGTGCGTCCCTCCTCCGCTG
>VWYI01041379.1:42576-75608 GCA_013399455.1 Anthoscopus minutus
ATTCTGCAGAAAATCTGCAGAAAATCTGTTATACAATTTAGGGATTTTAAATTTCACAACTTGAAAACCACGCTTCCTGTAATTTTAATGACTCAGATACAATACTTCCTTCCCCATTTATCTGTAAGACTTCTTTCCTTAAAGCATTCTAAAAAGTGAATGTCTTATAGAATGACTTACAAATCTATTCTTGTGAGATGTATATATATTCAGACTTCTTTCATTTATAATTTTGCCTCTCCAGGTTTTATTCAGCAAGTAAAACATAAGCTATATACCTGTTGAGTACAAAGTTAGAAGAAAAGAGCATAAAGAGGCTCCATTCATTTCCTTGGCAAGCATAACCGAGCATAGCTATTTCCCACGCCAATCTACCTAGCCCAGCACCAGGTACCAGGATATTAACTTTGGAGAAATCCCTGCAACAGAACAAAAATAATAGTTAAGTCTTTATCTGATATCCCTTCACACAACTTAAGAGGTCCAGCCAAACAGTTTTCCCATCATACACTTAGATACAATATTATGTTTCCTTATGATTTCACTTTTAAATGGAAACAGAGCCTGTTCTGATCAGTGGTTAACTGTACAGTCAAAATAATTCACAGAAAAGAACATATACAACCCTCATTCAGAATACAGAGTATAATTGCTATACACAATTTGTTTTCCTTAAAAGTTCTACAGTTATACAGCCAAAAATTTCTCAAGTGAATTGAAGACTATAACCATATAGCACAATGTATTTTTCTTAAGCCCCAGTGATAATTAGAAAGCATTCTAGATATATTTTTGTTACCTTGCAATAAAAAAAACCTAAAAAGCCAAGTATTTTGACATGAGAAATAAAAACATAGAATCTCCACAGTCTGATGAACAATTCGGAATGTAAAAACCTTAAAGTAGTGACTGTTTCAGCACTGGTGGGTTCTTCATATGCTGCTCACTGGTTTCCCCAAAGTACTCTAAAGTGACATATTTCTTAAATCGAAGTACATTTCCCCATGACTAGGCATCAAGCTGAAGACAGTCAGAAAACATCCAGCAGTGTGTTCATCGAAATACTTTTAAAAATCTCTCCCAAGTGCAGCAACTAACAAATAGAACTAAGAATCTCAAAATTTGTTCCTATTTGAGGAAGACAAGGCAATACATACATATTCAAATACACACTTCCACCACAATGCAATCAAATCTTCACAGATAAAAGAGAAACCACTCCCTTGCCAAACTGAAGATGCTTAATCTAAGAACAAATAACTTTTCAGTTTCCCATCATAAACAAGACTTCAAGAATTCACAATTTCAAACCAATGTATGAATATTCATACACCTCCCCATTGTTTTGCATATCACCCTCAGAGACGAAAAAAACATTTAACAATTTATATTCAAGTACATGAAAAAGGCCACAGTCAGCAGTTCCAAAGGATAAAAGGCACTAAAACACAAAGCTTTGACTACTTAAAAATTCAGGGTTCAAAAGAGTAAGGATGCTGCACAAGCATGAATATGATTAAAGGAGTTACACAAATCCTAAAAGCTGTATACTTCTGAACACTATTACGCAAAAGCAATTTCTCTTTTCTAAAGGCCACACAATCTATCAAAGCAGTTTCAACAGTGCCTTATGAGTTTTGATATGATCATCTAGTTAGTGAAATCTCTGAAATGGAAAATCATTCCATTCATTTGCATTCCATTATGTGTCCAGGCTCTTTTCTGACTTCACAAGAAGCTGGAAATCACGACTTTGTTTACACTTAAGAAGCACTTCTGTGAAGCAATGGTTCTCACTACCTCTCTTCTATAGGGGAAACCAGAAGAAAGCTAGCACCAAGTCCTACTGGAAAAAAAGAAACTTCAGTAGAAAACTACACGCTCAGTATGAAATTTTTCAAAATAGGGAACCAGGAGCTTTCTAGGCAGAAGCTAGAAAAGCTTCTTACAGATTTTCCTGTTTATAATGGTACACTGTAATTTCAAATGCATTTTCTAGCCTTATCTATTTCTCTATTTCCTTACAATTTCACTTTATTTATTAAATATTTTGACTAGCTCTACACAAATTAAAGCACCCCCATGTGGACATTTTTATAATAAATGGGATGATAAGCCATAAACCACTTTCAAGATTACAACACAGTGATTAGAAGAAAAATCTTTTCTAAAAGCAACCTGGTAACTAATAGATATGCAGGTATACTCACATTTTGAAATCTGCACCTTTATGCACCCTGAAACAAGATAAAACCTCTAACAGTCATGTGAGTTGATTTTTAAGTTGCCTGTAGATCTTGTATCTTTCAATTCACAATATAAAGGTTTTGTATTTCTAAAGTAGTTTTTCCCAATTCTCCCTTAGGAAATGGTTTTCTAGTCTCTTTTTCTAGTGCAGACTTAACTACACTTTTGTTCGCACCTTTATTAAGGGATCAAAGTCTGAAAATTTGTAAGCAATTTAATTTTTATCACTACTCTCCATATCAGTTGCTGGAGAATGCTCCTGGCCACCAGCTTCATTTCAACAACCAAGCACAGCTAATAAAATAAAATATAATCAAATTTCAGTCCACTAACATTGACACTAACTTTCCAATAATATATTTTTGAATTTATAGTTTGAGAAATTGTGTATGTGAAAAATTTACTGCATAACAAGTAGTGACTGTTGATAGTGACCCCTAACTAGAAAAAAAATTTCTAACATCTTTTTCAGACTTTAAAAGGAACTGTTTGTGACTAATGAATTGCATTGAATTTTGAATCTTTATAATAGCTACATTTTTTTAATTGCACAGAAACTGCTTTCTAATGGCTATAGCCCTTTTTTAAAAAACAGCTTTTCCCTAGTGGTTTTTTATAGCAGTTACAAAGTTAACAAAAAGAAATAATCCACCCAACAACTGTGGTAACATAATAACCCCAAGTGATCTGCAAGGAAAACTAGCCTTGAACCAGCTAGCAAGGACAGTATTTCTACGACACACATCTAGCAGTGGTTAGGAGCATGAAGGAGCACCACCATCCAGTGAGCACCACCCATGAGCCAAGAGGGAAGTAGCATCAGCTTATTAATCTGACAGGTGTGGAGAAAGGTGCTGGCCAAGGAGCAGAGAAGAGGGCTGCATGGTACTACTCAGCTCAACTACTGAAACTGCAGAAGTCTCTTAAAAAAAGACAGTGGAGAAATATCAGAAACAAATCTGTCATGCCCTTTTCACACTGCATGTTTCAGTGTGATATATTTTCAGCTTTTAGAAAACTATTGATATTAATGAAGATTTTAACTTTTTTTAAAGGCATCCTTTTTAAAAGGGGGAAATTAAACATGATTAAAGTGGAGGCTTATTTAATGTCTATTGTAATAAAAAGTAATGGTGCTGCGGGAGTAAATAGGCTTAGCAAAAGAAAAATGAGAATGTCTAAATCAAACAAACTTCATTTCCATAAACTAAACACTGCAGCTAGATTTATCAAATGAAGTAATAAAAACATATCTCACACTGAGACAGGTTTCTGATCAGTGGAAATAGCAGCACAGGAACACACAGTGGGACTCCTTTCCCAGTGTTTATGAGGTCTGTAAATTTAGACCATAAAAAGATCCAATTCTTAGTATCTCATATTTTGTTATTTTAATTCAATCATATTATCGGTGATTTTTGAGACAGATGATAAACAGTACAATCATTTGAAGAGCAATTCTTCTCTGAACTTGGCAGCTGAGTTTTAGATACTTTCACTTAAAGATCTGCAAAGCACTCAGTGATGCAGTAACTTTGACAATATATTTACTCTTAAATCCAATGTTCAAAGCAAGGTTTAGGCAAAGTATAAAGACGTGCAAGGACAGATGGATTTCATATAAAGTCTGATAAAATTCAAATAAAGCAGAAATTTCAACTCCACTACAAATGTGACTGAACACACTGAAGTAGTCAAGCTCAGGCTCAGGACTAACAAGCAGATTTTCATATTAAAAAGAAACTAAGCTCTGGTGATTTATTTTTTTAGAGGTCTTGTTTATTAGAAAACTGGAAAAAATACCTAAGTATACTGGTTTTGCCCATGGAATGATAATTAACAAAAAAGTTAATTATTTAATAGAATTCTTTTGGACAAGAAGCTGATGATCTTCACATCGATTCACCTAAGTAGGAAGAGCAAGATTAGAAGTAAAAGGAAACCAAGAAGACAGAAGAGGAATAAGAAAAATTTATGAGTATGCTTATTTAGATTTTCAACCTGATACTTCCCTATAAAAATGCTTTAATAAATACACTGATAGAGACATAAAAATGTACCTACATTTTACCATTTTCTCCTACAACAAGTAGGTTCATTTTAATCCAAGAAATCCAAGACATTTAAGTATTACAGAGCTCCTGCAAGCTGAAACACAAATTCCAGCATGAATAATGCAAGAAAACTATCAGTTCTTCAGGAAGACCTGATCTCATGTAATTTACTTAAAACTGCTTTGTTGACTCTGTTAACAGACTCTGTGTTAAGGCACTAAGCAGAAATCGGCAGGAACAGCTTTTGCCATTTCAATCTAATCAGAGGATTAGACTGAAGCACGTAACACATGCTAAGTAGCACCTACTAAATAACTATTCTGACTTACAGCTGCTTTCAACCATTGCTTGTACTACTTCTACTTCCCAAAGAGCAAGCATATACACTTCACTGCTTTTCCCTTTGGTTACATATCAACTGAACCCACATGTGTCCATCTCGCAAACTGCAAGGCTACAAGGTGCACACACATGGAATGAAACATACTTGAGTAGTTTCAAAAATCTAAACTCCATTATCACAGGTGTCCAATGCATGGAATCAATAACGTCAACAAATTATGTTAACTAGGAATTGAATGTACCATTCCATTAAGTATTAAAAATTTGATGAGCAGTGCAATTCCTTTTAGAAAGTAAAAGGTGACTGGCAGTGACAGTTTCAAATTTAAAATACGTATCACTTTCAACACAAAATACATTTAGAAAAAGTTGTTTTTGTCACACAGTGCAGTTCTTCTCTAGCACTTTTATTCCATCCTTTCAGGAGACTTTAGTGGTCTGTGCTAAAAAAAGAAACTCTAAAGCAATGCAAAACTGCATTCTTTAGAGGCTCACCTACAGGCTGTTTTCTTTCACACATTAAGAGTCCATAGCCAGTCTTCTCCCACTATAAACAACAGACAGAATAACTCCCTGTGGTCAGTTCAGGCCCCATCGATCCCTTCAAACTGAAACAACTTCTCCACTCCAAAATCACTGAAGAATATGCCAAGCTAGAACAGACCTGTCAGAATAAGAGAGTTCAGCTCCTGGCCCTATGCAGGACACTCACAGAGTCACACCATGCGCCTAAAAATATTGTCCGAACGCTTCCAGAACTCAGACAGGTGCTGTAAACTCAGGCTTGGCACTGTGATCACGTCCCTAAAGAGCCTCTTTCAGTGCTCAACCACCTTCTGGGTGAAGAATTTTTTTCTGGTATCTAATCTAAACCTCCTCTGACTTAAGATGCAAGCTATTCTCCCAGGTCCTGTCACTGGAGAGTGAAGAGCTGGTATAAAATTTCTATAAAAAAACCCAGACTGACCAGTTAGCAAACCCTGCTAGGGAAGTTACTTTTTGCACAAGGGCAAAGTGGCCAGTTAAGCTTGGTGGTACATGACTCTGCTTCCTACCCTCAAAAAGGTAAGTACACCTAACCAGGACAGCCTTCGGTCACCAGGAAAAGTGACCAAGCTGACACAGTAGCTAACCATATGTGAGGAGAAAAAAGGTTTCACTTAAGTGCTACAACAGCTCCACAATGCTAATTTATTTAATATACATTTTAGAAACTAAAAAGTGCTGTTTGACAAACTCAAAGTTGTAGGAGAGATGTTTAATCTCTACAGTGATGTATTGAGATTTCAGCAGAGACAAAACTCAAATGTTACTTCAGAGCCACCACAATAGGGACCAATGCTCTGCCATATTAATTTGGTCTGACAACAACCATGAGAATTCCCTGTAAAGAAGAACAAAGCTGTCAACTTCAGATTCACCCTATCTGTTGCCACATTGCCTAATATCCACTGAAGGTTTTGAAATGAAGTTCATGGATGGAAAATGTAAAAGTCAAGATATTCCAGCCTCTTAAGATCTGACATTAGCTACCTCTGCCATAACCAAAATCTATTGTTAACAGCTAGCATACAAGAGAAAAACCTGAATTGCTACTTTGGAGCAATTGCAAAACTAACCTTGAGTTTTCCCATAGATCTACACATCAGAGTTATTCCTGCTGAATTTAATTAATTTTTTATTTTATGTAGGGCACTATTAGGAGTGGAAAAATTGCAGGAAGTTCATCGGCAGATAAAACATTTTTAAAGGTGTATGTATCTTTAGGTAAGTCAGTTCAAGGCAAAATAGAGACCATCCACACTCCATGTTCTCCCACCACAAACGGTCTTTACAAATGAAACTAAACGATGACTAGTGGAAGAGACTAAAATGTACTGTTCAGATGACTGGGTTGATTGACTAATAAGAACCAATAAGATGGAATTTTTATAGCCCTATAACCTTCTGAGACTTTACCAGCAAGCTTCTACCTAAATTACCCAGAACCCCTGCATTAATGACTATAATGACTATTTTGGTACTGTTAACAAGCCAGTACTTAGAAAATGACCCTCACATGTGCAACTAGCTTTTTTAAGAATTGACTTAGAATAGCTGTGTGAAACCAAGGTTATAATTTACTATTTTCAGAGTAAATACTTAGTGCAATTAAGTCCAACTGCACTATAACTTAAGTCTTCCTCCTTCCTTCCATAATGAAGGGCCAAAGCCTTACTTCCTGCTGCGACAGAGTCCCTTTCACCTGCAGCAGACACGCTCTCAGAATCTGCTGACCTGCAAACTTTACCTCACCACGCACAACTGAGTTAAATTTCTGAAGTCTCTTACTTGAAAGATTTATATACATTGTTACAACAAAAAAAAATTACTGGTTTACCTGGTATTAGTTTGTGAAGCTTATGATTATACTCTTTTCCAACATCTTGTATTAGAAATAAAAACTTTCTTGATTGTCAAATAAATTCCACTGAGTTCATATAAAATTCTCAAGTTTTGTAACAAAGCTTTTCATTACTCCATTAATTCTGTTTCAAATTTGTGCAACAGTAAAAGTCCATATAAATATAAGTTTTAAGACACTATTACCATCTCTCTTTTGGAAAGTTCTTTATAATTTCACTAATAATTGGCTGGTAGCAGGAATCTCTCTCTGACTTTCCCTCTTCACTCCAGTCTCTCACAAATTGTTTCAATGTGGACTTTAATTTATCCATGTCAAATGTTGAAGCTGGTGTAATCTTCCCGCTTCCCTGAATAAAGTGGAGAGAAAAAAAAAAGTTAGTGGAAAACATACCAAGTATTTGGAGTCTTGGAGGGGAGGGGAAGCAAATTATGAAGAAGAAAAAAAGCCATGCTAGAAGAACTGCTAGGAGTATCAACTGACAAAGCACTTCCCTTTCACTCCTGGGACCCAGGCTTAATCCACATTAACATCCTGAACAAAATGAGTTTGCTGGCCTCTCTTTGGCTTTCAACAGTCTACTTTCCACATCAAAAAACCAATAAATAGCAAAGCAAAACTGGTTCTTGTACAGGAAAGGATCAGCAAAGGCTGAACTGCTTACCCTGAAAAAAGGATCCCTTTAGATACTGATAAGGCAAAACTGAGAAGCTTACATTAGAGCTGCCCAACACTGTATCTTGCCTGTATCCAAGGAGGACTTCAGTTTCCATCTCTCTCAGTCCTTTAAGTCTTGGTGTCATTTTTTTGATAGAAAGTAGGTCAAGTAGTAAAAAAGTTTTTACAAATAACAACATTAAAAATACTTCTAATCTAGAATTTCAACCAATTTACAATGCTGTAAGAACCTACAGTAAGCAATATCATTTTTATTCTATAGAGCTAACAGAAAAAAAAAACTTTAAAATGTAACCAGGGTAAATCTAAACTCCGGAGTGAAAACAATGATTTGCCAGATTCACGTTAGTTTTCATAAGTGTAACTAACAGAACTAACAACAAACAGCTTCATTCAGCATCAGCTCTGCAAAATGCTAAAGACAAGAGTAAGAAAAGTGTGAGCAAACAGGAAACGATAAATCAAGGAAGGCAAAATAAAAGAAACCTGGAGGTTTGTGATATTAAAAACAAATGCAGAAAATCCCAACGCATACAGAATTTAATTTTGGATCAAGAAAAAAAAGTCCATTTTAACATACATCTTCTCCATATTCCTTATTTTCAAACATATGAACACAGTCATTCACAATGGTTTGCAGTATGTCTTGATTATGATCAATGCACTTCCGAATCTTGTCAAGGTGAGGAAGAAATTGAGGAAGAAGACTCTGTTGGTTAGCTGGGAGAGACTTAAACTGCCTCTCTGTTCTGTTCACTCGTTCATGCATATTCGTTCTAAAAAGCAAAAGTTTTAAGTATTTAGAAGCAATATACACACAGGTAAATAATTCACTCTAAGCTGTTCCAATTACAATTATTCTTTTTTTTACACAAAGAAAGTGACTTTGTAATTCTTTACCAGAGAACAAGTTTTCTAGACTTTTTAAGCAAAAAAATTTTTAAGCTCTAGTTTACATTACCACTCTATTTAATACATTCCAGTTTAAGAGGACTCTTCTCTCCTCCTCACCATTTCACCATCAGCCAAACATTTTCAGAGCAAGTGATCACTACCTTGACACACAGACATATAAAAGTTTAACAACCAACCATCTCCCAAGTTTGTTTCACAAATCCAATTTAAATTGAATGAATTTGAATGTAATGGTAAGCTCCGGTTAGAGAAACAACAAGATGTGGACTAGGAACTGGGATACTCAAAATCCACTGCTTTCAAGAGAACTGGGAAAGTCTCAGCTGGACCATACCAGAGTTCTGGCAGCCACACTAAGATTCTAACCTACTTCCTTTTAACAGCATATTCCTCATAAGTACTGTGAACATGATCATGTGACTGATGCAAGCTAAAAGTAATTTTTCACTTCTCCAGGATAAAAGTTTCCTAACAATGGTGACTCTTCCAAGGTTTTGCTAATTTAATTTCTGTCTAAACTGACAGAAGAACAGTTGCTAAGCACAGTGATGATGACTCTAGAGAGAGAATTCAGTAAGAGATCCTGACCCCTTCTGACCACCAAATGATTTCAGCTGTTCAGAAGTTTCCCAAGCCTTGCGTCAATATACAGCAGCACAAAGCTGAAAAAACTAGCCATTATGAGAGACAGCTGCAATTGATGGCATTCTAGTTACGGCTTCATTCTGGAAATTTGACCAGGTAACATCTCATTCAAGTGCTACTGAGAAGGGCTTGTTCACTGCAATAGCAACACTGGCTTAAAATTACATTCAAGGACAAGAAACAGAAAAGAACAAAAGAAAAAACAAACTGATGCTCTAAATAAGGCACGTCACCTTAAACTAAACTACAACCATCTAGCAGAACAAATAATTCACTGAATTCAGAAAAATTACAAATAATGAAGTTATCTCTGTTAATGTCTAGAACACAAGAACAAGACCTGGACTCATCTGAAATTGTGTTACTGTCTTATTCATATAGATATTTCCAAGCTAACTGGAAATATCTGTATGAGCAAACAAAAATTATTAAGTACTAAAATATGCAATTTCATCTAAATTTCGAATTACTTCTTTGAGACAGAGATAATTTCATTGAATTTCTGCACTGGAAATTTGAATCACATCCTTTCTTATGTTTTTACTGAAACAAGCATCCAAAAGCAACCCAAAGCTAAAGCTCAGCAAAAGACTGAGAAAGATAGTCCCAGCTTCTAAGGCCTGAGAGAACAATTATACCACTAATATAAACAAATTACAGGTCAGAATGGCATTAGTAGCAATAAGATTATATACTTTCTACTAATTTGATCTTTGATATGTCCAGCTGAATTAGAGAATTCACTTGGAAGAGACATTTAAGAGTCATTCAGACCAACCTCCTGCCCAAACACTTGTCCTGCAAGGCAAACTAAACTTACGCAGAAAAAACTCAAACAGAAGAAATTATATAAATTATCACCCACTCCTACCAATAACTTCACTACCATGTACATATCATGCCTGTGCTACACTTACAAAACAGGGGTCCAGTACATAGTAATGACCCACATGATGTGGCTTCATTAGCTGAAGTACAAACCTGCCTTCCAAACCTCGAAACACGAAACGCTTTACCAAAACACTGATGAGGACTGGACTTTTCCAGCAGGCTCCACTACCCAGCAATGCGAGTAACTTGCTTCCTCGTCTACTGAACGGATTCAGTTCTAAAACTAGGCGCCCCCACCACTGCTTGCTCATTCCTACGGAGCCAGCAAATCCTCTTCTAATCCAATATATGTTATTTTAAAAGGCATCCATTATCCCTAGCAATAGCTATTATCTCTTCTACAAAGTAAAATGTCTTTCAAGAATTTCCTCCCATAATCGAAACATCACTTTGCATGTCTTTGCCAGCAGGAGATACTACTGTTTTGAAGGTTTTACAGTGTCTTAATTCTATCTCCTAAGACACCTCAAGACATCCTTTTCAGGTTTGATGCTTTCTTTTACGCTTTCGAATTGACAGACATCAAGGCGACTTTGCGCGTTTCCTGAAAGTGGTGCAGAAGCCCCTTCCCGACTCGAGGCTCCGCGCCCCGCGGCCAGCACAGTGCGGCGCAAGGAGCACAGACCGGGAGGCGGCCGCACGATGCGCACCGAGAGCGCCCTGCGCCGGGGCCGCGGGGCTGCTGCGAACCCTGCGGAGGCTGTTCGACAAGCGGAGGGTCCCCCGCAAGGCCCCACGCCCAGGAAGCAGGCCTCAATTACCCGTAATATCGGAAAGCGTTGATGATCCTCCGGAAATGTTCCCGCTCCAGACGTTCCTCCTCCTCCACCGCCCTGGCCGACGCCGTCGTCAGTGCCCTCGGCTCTAGAGGCTGCCGCCTCCGCTGCTCGTCGCTCAGCGGTGCCGCCCGCTCGGCCTCGGTCTCCGTGCCCATACCGCTCGCGCTCTCTCCCGGCCACGGCAGCTGCTCCCGCTCCTCCTCACGTCCTCGCCGCAGCCCCCTGCGCATCACCTTGGCGGGCGGCTCCCTCTCGCCCTGGGGACGGGGCCTTGGCAGCGGCGCTTTCCGGGACACGGCGCACGTGGCCGACATACCCCGCGCCCTCCTGCGCCCGCGGGCACCGCCGGCGCGCACGCGCACCGCCGCCCTTCCGGCCCCCCGCACGAGGGTATCGCGAGAGGGGGCGGAGCCAGGGCATGGCACGCGCACTCGGCAGACGGCGACCCGCGGTCCCGAGCCGGTGTGACCGGTGTCACAGGGACGGGGAGCGGAGCGCTCCCGAGCCGGTGTGACCGGTGTCACAGGGACGGGGAGCGGAGCGCACTCGAGCCGGTGTCACAGGGACGGGGAGCGGAGCCCTGGCAGAGCGCTGAAGCACCTCAGGCGTACCGGGGGAGGATGCACAGCTGCTGGGCCCCTCGGAGGGACCCAGGCACATGAAGTACCGGCTCGGGACTCAAATCCTGACTCTCCGCCCGGCTGCCGGCTCCAGGCTGGGGTCAGGTATACATCCAGCCCCGCTGGCAGGCAGCCGGGGCAGTGAGATCGCTGCTGACAAGAGGCACTACTTCACACTCTGCGCCAGACTGAAAATGGATGACGTTTCCAGGGAGGATGGGCAAGGACCAGCTGCGGGGAGGGAAAAGCAAGGTGCCTAACCGGTTATAAATGAGCCATTAAATACAGGATTTCCCCCCACAGCGACAGACTTTGGTCTGGATGATGGGCACATCCTCCACCTGACAAAACCTGTTTGACCAGGTGCAGATACCATGTCATGCAGCAAGTCACACCTTACACCTTTCCACCGTGCTTTGAGAAGAGGTGGCTGATACAAGACCGATACCTCATTTATAAGGGCCTATCCCTTCAATACCTCATTTATAAGGTCCTATCCCTTCAGTCTTAAAAAGTAAAGAACACTACCACACCTCCTCTTTGTCTAAAGACAGTCATTTTAGTAATCCAGGTAATGCAACAGGAATAGGAAAGGTTTTTGTCACACTAACTTCTCTGTGGAAGTAGAAGCATCAGCTTCCTAAAAGAAACACTTTACTCTCACACTGCTCCTGCTCTCTTGTAACTACAGCAACTGACCAGGCAATGAATGGACCCGGGACACTGTGTTCAGCGGCAATGCCAGGGAGAAACCAAAGACATAGCCAGTTCGATGGACAGAAGAGTCATTGTTCCCAAGTGGGTATGTAAATTAGGAAATGCCTTGTGTGTGACAAAACCAACATCTGAATCAATGATAAATAGTCTAAACAGAAATTCAGCTTTTGAATTAGACTTTGAAGGATAGAGTGGGAACCGTTAAGTTCTGAGAGATAAAGATTGTTCCCACTACATCAGTGTTTATGACTTGTCATGTTCTGTTATTTTTACATCAGAAAATCACTTCATAAATCTCAAACTAAAAATATGCTTGCATTTCTTATTATTTCAATTAATAGCATACTTTTTTTCCTTATATAAAAGCCATTAGCCTTTTATAGCACACCAGCACCTCTATCACTCCACATTTCTGAATATATGCAAGACACTTAGCAAAGCTTTCTTTCAGCTGGGACAGCCTGAAATTGCTGCCAGCAGATGACACCACTTCCAGAAAGTTACATATTCTTCACTAAAGAACCACAGGCTTCTGTCATGCAGCTTTCCCATGCAGCTCTCTCATGCAGCTGTCACAGTAGCACAGCCCGGGCAATAGGCCAGGTCTGTAAGCTTTTATAATGCCACCTGAAATACTTTATCTACCAAAAAGACTCAGAAAAGTTCATTATCTTTTGTGGCTGAGGTGCTGCAGCAACTGGCAAGCGCACACAATTCACACAATTTAGACACACCAGGTAAGCCTGGTCAGTTTCTATAGTCCATTCATGATATAGCAATGCTTTTTCTTCTACTTCTTATGGGTGAAGTGTCAGTGTATTTTCTGGATCCCTTTTGAACTTGCTGGTATTGTCTGCCACCTTTGGCATTACATCTCAGATGGTCAGTGTCTGCTGCATAAAGTATCATCTCTATTCATGTTAAATATCACCTTAATATAAATTGGCCAGTCTATTTCAGATAAGGAAGTGGCCCCCAGATTAGTATTTGTAAAATTTGGTGAATATTAATTCTGCATCCACATGACTCACAGCTTTCAAGATGTTGTAAACCATGGCCCATTTTCCCCTTGGTAGTCTCTCCATAGTGAGTGGTCCCGCCATTTTCAGTCTCTCCTTGCAAGGCAGCTTCTCCATTCCCTGGACATTCACTTGTCCTTCTTTTAACTCAACTATGAACTCCCTCTAAATGTAGAAACCAGAACTAGCCAAGTAAGACCAAGTGTTTCATTTGCAAAAAAAAAAAAAAATTGATGCAGCTCCAAACTGTGGCATGGTAACAGGAGAGCAGTCAAAGATTTATGCCCTGTGCTCTTATTACAACTTGCTGAAGCACAAGTTCAGTACTAAGTATATTCCAATAATGATTTACACCACAAATGCTTATGTCTGTATTGGAGCTCATCTGCCATTTTTCCCTGTAGTAGGAGCTGACAAAACTGAGCTCCTTGCCACAGCACCTTGTTGGACTACTTGAGAATAGTCAGGTGATGCCATTGTTCATTCTATTCCCTCTTCTGAATCACCACAAAGAGCAAGTGGAAGTGGAAGACTGTCCCTGTGGGAAGGACCCCACTCTGGAGCAGCAGAAGACTGTGAAGAAGAAGGAGCAAAACAAGCCCCATCCACCTGCTGCTGGGAGACAGAAGGTAGAGAATTTGTGTGGGAAGCCAAGTCCAGGAAGAAGGGAGGGGTGGGGGGAAGGTGTTTTATTATTTGCTCTTAATTCTCATAATTTCTGGTTTTATTTGTAGTAGATTATAATAATTTCCCCAAACCATGTCTGTTTTGACTGTATGCGAGTAACTGCTGAGTGATAATCCTGTCCTTATCTTGACTCATGAATCAAGATGCAAATCCCCTGCATTTTTTCCCCTCCCCTGTTGAGGAGGGGGAAGTAATAGAGCAGGTTTTGGTGCCTAGTCAAGGTCAGACCACCACAACCATTACATGCTTTAGCTAATCTCTTGCAATTGTATCCTTTCCAAAGGGAAATAAAAACAAAAATACAGTTTAAAGTCAAACAGTCCATCACAGCATAAGAGCAAATGAAAGATTAAGTATTTTTAGTGTAAAATAATAATACAAAATTATATTTGGAAGCACTTGGTTTTAAACATAGCTAAACACAGCTGTAATCTGATAACATTTTTTTCTTATACATAGATCTAGGACTTTTACAATAAAGTAATACATTTCTGTACCAACCAGTTCAGCTGTCACATACCAAGTAATGTATCAATATAATCAATCCATCCTTTGCTTTCCAAGTCTGTAGATTTATTTTTATTCTAGCTGATAATTGTCTAGAAAATATAAGAGTTAAGACACTACTTATTCAGCAACAAAATATGATCCCATTTACTAATTTGTGTAAATATATACACAAATTCTATAACAAAGCTTTCACATTTCTTTAGCATTCCTGCTTTCTGAACATTTAATTCACAACATTTCAGTTTCATTTCACTTTCAACATGAGTTACAAATATTAGTAACAATTATTTCTTCTTTCCTCCTCCCTGAAGCATGGATTTATTGTCTAGTTATCTGTGCCATCCCAGTCAATCTCTGCACAAAATATGTTCTATATCTTGCTAATGATGCATCTCCCTTGTCTACATCTTATTTCCCCATCTTTTTCCAACAATCTGAGTTCTCTTTAGGCTTGTTTTCATTTCTTAACATCTACTCCCAACTGCTTTAAACAATATACAACACAAAAATTACTGTGCAAACACCAGAGAGGTATTTAGTGAGTCTAAATAAGCTTAGCTGTGATGTATTCAATCAGTTACTGAATAAGCAGCATAACAACTTACACAAACTTACACAGCTAGTTCCTCTAAGCATGTTTACCAGTGATAATAAGCGCCTAAAAATATTAGAGGCAATCACTGTCATTCCTATATGATTATTTCAGATTTCAATCATCCATGTTCAGATACACTTATTAATGCAACGGAAGTGCATCATTATGGTTTAGTTTCATGCAAAAAAATCTTCATGTTCTTTAAAATGTACACAGTTAATCAATTTAAAGCTCAGCCAAAGCAGGACTGATTAAAGGAATTTCAAATAATGCACTGTTCATACTCCTAAATGGAGTCTCTCACTCCACACCTGAGAGAGAGTTAATAATTACTTACAAAAACTCTTGTATTATATGAAGTAGCATTATGGTCATACACGCAGAATTTGCTCAGTTGGTTGGCTTGCCACGTATGACAGTCTTGGTGTTTTCAATTCATATCAAATGGAACCCAGGCTTTCTACGTTTTTATGCTGTGACCTGCTGATCTAAAATAAATACAAAGTACGTATCTAACCTGTAGTGTTTGCAAGTGACATCACTGTATATTAGAAAGTAATTCCACCAACATATTTGTTTTCATTGATACTTTATCCTATGTTCCTTCTCTCCCCTGTTTTTTATTAATATTATATCATTTAGTAACAATGGATTCAACTATGATCTTCAAACATGGCATTTCAAGGAACTCACAGTTTAAACTGAAATTAACTCAGAGTAATGAGCAAACACAGCACTATAGAACACAAAGAAATACAGAGCTATATAATTCTTGTAGTATTTTCAGATAGAAGTATTACTTTCTTGTTAACACGGAATGGGATACATAGATTCAATTCCCAGTAACATTACTTACTTTCTTCCCTCAGCTTGTTTAATTCTTGTATTATATCGCTATACACATAGGATGAAAGCTCCTCTTGAGATTTTGTTCCATCCAGATAATCTGAAGAAGAAAAAAGAAGTGTTCATGAGTTCTGTGCTGTAATGGCAATTAGCAAAATTTTCAGTATTCCTATAGATGCTATCAGATGAGAAGAAAAAATAAAAAACAAAAACAGCACCTCCCCTTTTCCTCTTTCCCAAACTCATTTTACATGTTAAAAAACCCAACATAATGGAAACTGATTAGTTAATAATTGTTAATAATAACAAACTAATTCAATTCAAACTAAGTTAATAATTCATGTACAATTTTTTGTGGTACAAAAGTCTCTGTAAGTGTAATGGTAAGTATGTGAGGACACTGAGCAATGGAGCAATTTGGCAAAAAGGTTTCTGTGCAGTAGATAATTTCAGGTTTCTCAGTTTCAGCCTTTGAGCAAGTTCCAGAAGAGCACTGCACAGCAAGAAGCAGCGTGCTAATGATGAAGCAGCCCTCTGGTCTTCCCTCTGGTCCCCACTCCAGAAGCAGGTACTTGTAGCACTTGAGCCCCAACACTTTGACACTTCTCATGCACAACTGGTGGCTGTAGTGTGGTCAGCATCTAGAAAGAATCTTCAGGTCATCACAAGACCTAACCAGGATTTCAGTTTTGTTTTGGAGAACTCTGCCAGTGCATTAGCTATTGACTCAGAAACTTCCTATTTAGACATACATGTGTTATCTTAACAAGTTAGCTTGTTAAGTGGACTTAATCAGTAATAAGAACATTTCTATTTTTTAACTTCCTAATTTTCATTATTAAATAATAAGAACAGAATCTCTATAGGCTTGAAATATAAACCGACAGAAACATCAAAACCTACTAAGGGCTACAAAAACACTTGAAGAAAATTTTGCCCCTTTTAAAAAAATCCCACAATTCCACAAAACCTGCACAAGTGCCACACTTAAGCATTTTATAAGTTTAACATTAAGGATACCATACCAATTTGCATACTTGCATTCTCTTCCAGTTCATTTTTATATTTTAAATACATAGGCCACACATGTCCATCGAAGTACCCTGGTGTATCTGCTGGCTGATAGACTCTGGTGCTACACAAAAATACATATGTGTTCCCATTAAGTTTTATATTTTCCCTTAGTGTCAGCTGGTTAAATAGCAGCTTTTATCCAAAATAAAAAAGCAAGGCTAGCTGCAATTTTGTTGGAACCAAGGAGGCTCATTTATTTTAATTCAATTGTGAAATGAACTTCTGCTGTCTTTTGCTATCTTACCTATCTCTGCCAGTCAAACCACATTTAAGGTAAGGTAAAAGTTTGGGAATTTTAATTGTAAAATATTACAGATAAATTAAACTGTATTGACACTCTTACCATAATAAGCTACTTTTTCACTTTTTAGTAGGTATACAGATTTCTCAAGCTTTAAATGACTATTTATTTATTCTAGACTCTTCCATTCTGGACACTAAAGTCTTAGATGAATCTAGTGAGAAACCAATAAATTGGTATCAATCAAAGCCAGCTGAATAGAGGATTTCCTCTCTCAGCCAGCAGATTCTGACTTTGTGCACATATGTTATTCCAAGTACACAGCGCTGCTCCAAATCTAGAGGCAAGTCAGACACTGGCTTAATAATCTAGATCCATGGTAAAATTAATGGACAGTCTAAGCAAAACCATACACTAAACCCACACATATACATCATTACTCTAAGAATAATCATCAATTAACTGTATTTAAGCAAGAATAAGAGTGCTTAGTATTTTTTTAACCATTTCTCATTTAAAACATGGTTTTACTCAAATATGCAATCAGTAATTAAATAATTTATCAGGACACTCTTTTTAGTGTTTGTAAAGCACTTAATACTTTAGTAACCATATTCTCTAAAATAAAAACCAAACCAAACAAACCTCAAACAAACAGAGGATAGATGATCTTAACAGCTTACATTTTGCAAGCACTGAAGAAAAGCTAGTACAAAAGGACCATTTCAGCTCAGGGGGTGCAGCGATTCTTTTTAAACAATAAATCAATAATCTTACCTCCTTCTCCTTTTGCACTCTTCATAAGGAAGGGTCAAAAAATATCTTCTATTCCATAGTTTATTAAGTGGCCTAAAATAATAACATATTTAGTTCCCTCTTCCATTTTAGGGTTACTTTTAATTTACCAGGTTACATATTACTGCTTACTCATAATTGTAAAGGAGAAAGCCTTCAACAATCAAAATATAAACATTTTTCAGACTGTCACATGTATTCTGTGGCTCTTCTGCCACCAAACCTGAGCTTGTTGGGCTTTTCATCCAATTGCGAATACTTGTCACCATTTCATCCATATAGAGCGCATCAAGTACTAGATGAAAACAAAGTTAAATATCCCTTAAAAACAAATAATAGAAGAAAGAAAAAGAGCCCTTAAGTATTCCTACATTAATCAGTAAGAATAAAATAATCCACATAAAAATTTAAAGGAGAACAAGATTGCCCCAAAGATTATATATGTAGTTCTGTGTTTGCTATTGATGACTTCCTGAAACCAAAGCTTGCACCAGGATTGGGGTGTTCCTGTTGGGTGTAGTCTCTCCGAACTTTATGGCATCTAATATTGTCTGAATGGAATTCACAGCTCCTCACTTCATAACAGAAATTTCAGGGACTGCTCCCTGCTCTCAAAAATCTTGTAAAAATTTACTAACCCTGAGACCTCTACCCTTCTGTCAGTTGTCAGAGGGGGGAGTGGGCACTCACAACACTTTTTGCTTTGGGTTTTTATAAGGTTCATTGGGTGGGCATAGAGACAGTTAAATAATCACAGTGTACAAAAGTAACAACACAATGTAACACCTCCTTTTGTCTCTAATGAATATATTGAGGAATTACTGACAGGTAGAAATAAGACAGCATTTGGATGCCATAGTAGCAAACATATTTTTAAAGACCTTTTAAAAGCAGCATTAGACCTGGATATTTGACCAAGAATGTCCATTTCATCCCTCCAGTTTCACATTCTATTTACATGAAGTCTAGAAGTTGAGCCAAACACTGCATAGCTGGTAATCACCAGGTTTCAGACACAACTGAAGGGTCTGACCAACATTCTCAACATTATTCATTTTGTGATCGGGAAGTATCAACAGAGATTAGCTACTAAACAAGCAACTGTTTACAAGTAGTTATGACCTGATGTAAAACCCTGGCCTAAAGTGGATCTGGATCTAGACACCTCTAAGAATAAACTGAGCCAGTATTAATCATGAACTTAAAATATATGTTCTTTATGTGAGATCTGACATGAAATAAAGGTGTCAGGATAGACCCAACTTTTGACTGACTTGGAAAACCCAATAGTGATATCCCACGAGTTCACTAGCAAAAGTGGGGAAAAGAAAGGGCCATTACCAAGTGATGAGATTAAGCTTATGCCAGCACTGCAAGCCAAGACTTTTAACAGAAGAGCACCATTTTCTAGTAAACCAGACACAAGTGAAGAAACAAAGGAAAATATTCAAAAGAGAAAATGAAAGGCCAAGCACTAGTTTGAGCTATTTATTAGTTAAGCAAGTTTTCTTAAATATCTCAGTAAGCTGAATGAAACTAAGAGAGGGATTGCTCTGAAACAAGCATTTGTTTACTGTCTTGATTGGAAGGGAAGAGACTGAGGGGATGTGGTGGAAGAAGTGTTGAAGCTCAGCACAACAATTTCAGTACAATGTTCAAAAGCAGTGTATCAGAGTTACTGACCATCATATAGCTTAAATCCACGTTCATCTGTTTCTACTTCAGACTCTGGCTGAAGAGGAAAGAAAAATTAATTTTTTCAAGGTTTCTTTTATGACCATGCTGAGATGCATATACTCTAGCTATAAATATAAGTATTATACTCTAGTTATAATTAGTTACTTGATTACCTAAGTGTTATACACTTAGGTATCCAATTAGTTCAATTTATCCTCAACATTAAACGAATGTAAACAACTGTTAAAATACACTACAAAAACTTTATTTAATCTTGAACAACAAACACTATAAATCATATTACTTAAGTTGATTAGAGCTTTACTTGAGAAACACGAGCTCCTTCACCCTCATTAACAAACACCCCCGACATCAACACACAAGTTCATTTTCTCTTTTGACTTGGGAGACAAAGAACTAATTATTGTTGTATGGGTGTAGGCTCAAGACAGTATCATTAAATTCATTAGCACAAAGGATCTTGAAAAATGCATCCATCACACACCTTCTTTATTTTAAAAGAATGCCAAAGAAGATAGAAAATTTCTTTTGGCTGAGTATATTCCGTGGTTTGGCCACTTACATTTCAATTACCCCAGTGCTCATTTTATGATTCTTATGAAATTAACATTACTTTAAGCAGCACCAATTTTAAAAGTTCATCAACAGGAGAAATGAAAAAGGAATTGAAATCTACTCAAGCCTACTTTTACCTATCAAGTTTTTCCATAAAAACTTTTACCTTAAAGAAGTCATCTTGAGAGATTGTATCACAGTTGGGAAGCATATTCTTAAGTTTTTCTGCTAGGGTTGTTTTCCCTCCATTTGTTACACTGTTAGAAAACATTGTAAAAAGCTCACCAAGGCAAAAACTAATCTTTTAAGTACATGTACAAGCTCCCACATACATTTCTATATACAGAAACAATACAACCTCCCCTAAACTTTAATCACATTAAATACTCTCTACCTCTGGAAATTTCCTAGCATGTTCCAATAGTTTTCAACAATCACTACAGTAAATCAAGCAGTGCCAAAAAAATGCTACAGACACCTGCACCTGAAGTCTCCAACAAACACAGAATAATTTGTTAAGAGTTATATGCTATAAAACCATACAATTATATGTTGCATTTGTAATCCAGTCTCAAAAAAATATGTATTCAGAAACAGAAATTGTATCACAACATTCTGAGAAGACTAGTCTTAAGCTGTAGAGGAAATTTAATTTTGTATAACTTACCCCCCAAGGCCAATAACCAATACTTTCATAGTTTGTTTTCTCCTCCGTTCTTCCTTTTTACTGTCAAAAACAATAGCCAGTGAAAAATCTTATTTCAGAAACAAGAAGGCCACTATGGTACGAATACCAATTATACAGATTATTTATTTTCTCTCCTGTTGTCCATCATTTTTCTTTTTGCAAAGGTACAGTCAGAATCTCAGCTGCTCTAATGCTAGCAAAAACCCGCAATATATATGCCCCATCATAAATTCCAATGTACTTTATTTTTGACAGCATTTTAATAATTTGAAAGGAACTCTGGGAGTCTCAGTTCTAACGATATTAATATCATACAAGTTCCTAAAGAAAAGCACAATCACTAGCTCAAGCATTAACAATATAAAAAAGACTAGGTAAACAGAAACTGTGATGGCAAAACAAACATAATCATTAAAAAAGAAATGCTTGGCATGCTGAGGAGAAAGATGTTTTAAAATTTCATGAAGACTTTTAACAAAGAGTATGTTCAAAAATTGTTTTATGACCCGGTCTCAGCTCAGTAATGTAATATTTACTGTGTAATTCACCATTCCGTTTCTGAGAGTATTAACAGCAGATCATACAAATCCTCCTCCTCTGCTTCACCACAGGTTAATCTGGAAGCATTAGAACTACTGCAAGGGTAGTTTAAGCCATCCTAGCTGACTTAGCATTGAGAAAGACTAGGCAGAAATTGATTTTCCCCTGAAAAGATTGAAGAATAAATTCTAAAGGTTAATTTGTCCACCATATCCCTGTTGCTGCCACCATATCCCACCAGCTCTGACTGCCTGAACAGTTTCAGTAATCAGAGTTGCCAGGAGACACAATTGTGCCTTGTCCCAGCTCTTTCCTCTTAACTTTCTTCTGGAATGGGTGCTTGCAGAGTACATAGTGAACTATCTTGGCAAAATACTGCAGCTGAAAAACAGTCCTGCAAAGACAGAGGAGAAACAATGTTTGTTTTCAGTTTCACACATCAATTTATAATTATTTAACCACATGCAAGCACCCTTTTTTTACTAGCCATATCCTAGCCATGGGATATCCTACACTTAGGAAGGCAAGACCTATGACAACTAAGACCTGAAAGGACTGAGCAGGTAAAATTCTCCCTGTCTCCAACAAACAAGTGTCTGTACTGCACTAGAAAAAAGATTGTTACAGGGCATCAATATGAGAACAAACCCACACTGTGAAAGTAAGCTTTAGACACATGTGGAGCCTGAAGTAATAACATCTTCTTGCATTTGGTGCAACGACTGGAAGTTCCACTCTTCCACATGTCTGTCATATGATCTTCGCATGCTTTTTAATGTATGGTTATGTTAAAAAAAATTCAACAAAAAACATATCGACTAGCTCAAGCCATCACTCTTATGATAGCCACTGCTTTGCAATGGTGCTGCTTATCTACAGTAGTTGGCATTTGCAAGTTTTTAAGTTATTACACACTGGTTTTCTGAGAATATTAAAATTTTCAAATTCAGTGATGCATTGAATGTTTATAGTACTGGCTATCAATGAAAAGAGAGAAGACAGACAAATTGTTCTTAAGAAGCGATGACATTCAGGCTACTTAAAAAATAAGATGAAAAAGCTCTTTTCTAAAAATCCTCAGTAAGGTTTGCGTTGCAGAGGATTACCCTTTGTCCCACAAAGGATGTTACGCAACAAACCAGACAAACACATTCACCTTTGGACTTTAATTTATGTCACTGTCTATATGCAAATTAATCCCAGTCTATGGCAAAAAATGCCATCACAAAAAACCACATCAACATTTCTGCCACCCTGAGTAACGTGTAAAACAAATTTCAAAGGCAAAATTGTCACATACGCTGCAACACAGAAATCCTAAACTACTCTACCTTGGGTCAAGTTGGCTCTTTTATGTGGCACAAACCCATGACAACGCTAGCACATCACTGCTGTCACCCCGTTTTTAAGGGCATACCGCGGCAAAGCTCCCACGCTCGGGGACACCCAAAGGTGCCCCGGACCCGGACCGGGACCGTCTCTCACAGGAATGGGCCCACACAGCGGGACTGGCACTTCCCGGCCGCGCCAGGAAGCTACGGTTCCAACACTTCAGCACCTCCGGAGTTCGCACTTAATTTCAAGCACGCCGCGAGGGTGCCAGGAGCACACCCTTCCGGCAGCACGGCCCCGCGCAGCCGGAGCGCCCGCCTCCCGCGTCCTGTGACGGAGCCGTCCGGGGCGCGCCCACCTCCGAGCCGGGTCAGCCCCTCACAGCCGCCGGGACCACTCCCGTTCCGGGGGCCGCTCGGCCCCGGCCCCGCCGCCTGGGCGGCTCCTCCGGCCCGGGCAGAACGCGGAGCNAAGCCGCCACCTAAACCGGCCAAGCCAGGTGAGGGAAGGACGGAGCGGCCTAGCCCATCCTCCCCGTGCGCAGCCCGCTGCCGGCTGACACGTGAATGGCTTGGGTTTCGGGTCTACACTCTCAAAATGAGCCCGGGCGAGGGTGGGAGTGGGGCACAGCCGCCCTTCCGTTCCGGACCGCATGCTTGCTGCCGACGAGGAGGACTGCTCCTCCCGCAAAGCTCCTCCCGGAAAGCCCCGGGGCTGCCCTCGGGCGTCGTGTCTGCGCCGGACCCCTCGCCCGCTCTAGCTGGGAAGGAGGTTCGCTAGTGCCCCCGAGTCGGAGCCATCGCCCGGGGACAGGCTCCCCGTGTCACCCGAGGGCTTGGCAAAGCCCTGTCGCCCAGGCCTTCCTCGTCTGCAGCGCGGAGCCGCGGTGCCCAGCCGTGGCACTTGGCGTCGTGGCGTGCCCGGTCGGCGGCGGCCGTCCCGGAGCTGCTTGCGTAGCCTGAAATGCACAGGAAACCTTTTACCCTTTTAAGAAACAGCGCTGAAATAGTCTGAGGTTTGCCTCGAGATTGCATGGGTTGGCAGTATGTTAACGCATAACATCAGTTTTGTAGTATGGTCGCGGGCAACATTCTTCGTCTTCAAAGATGGAATCCACTTTTTTCCAGCCAAGCGCTAAATGTGCTCTTTGAAATTCAGTTGTCAATGTGCACATCGCCCTTTCTAGTGCTTTTAGCCGTCGATGTGTCGGGTTTTGCTCATTTCTTTTCTCAGAAAAATTTATTGCAAAGCTGGTTTTCTAAAAAAAAAAACTTTCTAAAAATATAGCTTCTTCTAAAAATATATTGAAAAACTATTGGAAGTGGCAGTTTTAATCTTGGAATAGAAGTGGCATTTTTCAGGTAAATATATGTTCTGTCAAAAATTTAACCATTAGCTTTACGATTTTGGGCTTTTTTAAGTCAGGAATTTTAATTAAATAGGTAAGAGTAGTTGATGTCTTCCAAAAGAGGATTATCTGATCCCTGAGTACATCTGAATTTCAATTTCTTTTGTACTTGGAATACTGTTTGAAATGCCAGTGTAAAAAAAATTATAAAACTGATGCTTAGTTTAACTGAGTATTTTAACTGGACAACTTATATAACAAGTTTTTGATTTGAAGTCAAGTAAGTGCAGAAATACTTTAGACCATTTAAACCATCAGTCTCATCCTGCCTGTAGAAGCAAGATCTGCTAAAGCTCTCTGGCTGTAATTTCATTCTCAGAAGAATTTCCTCTGCCCTGTAGTTTGTTAGGCTTCTTTGAAAACAGTGCACTTTAAATGAAAAAGACAGTAATAAGAGCATTGCTGTTGTGGACCCTTACTGAAAACAACCATTACTGTGGAAATCTTCAGGCTTCTGAAAGGATATGGTGTGTCACAGCTGTGTTTGAGAAATGGGATTTTCCAATGAAGTTGATAATTCAGTTTTCTGTTTTTCAAGATTAGTTAAATGTAACATCAGATTCTTGAGGAGTTAAAGGCTCTAGCCCTGCCTAACTTACAGGAGTTCTCAGACCAACTCAGACATGTTCAGTTTAATACTAGGTGTCTCTCCCTAGTTTGTTGGGGTGCAGTTTGTGGTATGCTTGATCTGATAAAATGATAAAATCTGTCATCAGAAGGACAGGGTCCCTATTCCCACCATCCCTTTCCGTTCCATTTAGTTATGTGACAAGCTGGTGGTGCTCTAACTTTTTTATATGAGGTTATTTTTATGTCTTTGTGTGGTTATTTTTATGTCTGATGAAGTTGCTGAGCTGGTTTACCAGCATGACTGCTTGACACAGCAAAAGGAAGTTTGTAGGAGAAGGAAGACAAAGAAAATAAGATTGTCTTGCTAATGACTTTCAGAGCTGATTAAGGGTAATAAGATTAATTTTCCAAATCCATAACTTTTGAGAAGAGAAAATTTTATTATGTCGGTTGTGTCAGATTTTTTCAAAGTAATTTTCTGAAAGGGATTACCTTCTAGTGTACTTAAAATATTTCTGTAGTTGCATGTCTGACTTCTCTGTGTCATAATTTTGTTTTAATATCTGTATTAATACAAAATACAGATACTGACCTTTGATTCTGTAATCATATTTCTTAGGGTTATGGATAGATATTATTTAAAGACATAAATATAGGAACTGCATGTGGTGATACAGTTTCTACAGCACTGGAATACTGTCTCATTTGGTGGCCTTTTGACTGCATTTGCTAGAATGTCTTGGTGCCTTTGGTCAAGCTGTGTTGATTTTTCTTCACGGATCATTATTAGGTATCAAGTCTAGAAGCTCTGTCAGGAAACAGCAAGCTTGTCAGCAACAGCATTGCTGATGTGTTACTACAGTTCAGGACAGACAGAAGAGAAAACAAGACATTGGTTGCTGTCATCCTTTTCTCTGTGTTTGGGAAATAAGTGCAGATTGGACAGAGAAGAAAGGAAATATTTTGGTGGTGGGGAAGTGAAAATATATAGTGATATAAATATCCTTTTTAAAACTGCAAGTCTTCACTGCTCAACATAGGAACTTTGTACAGTTCAGTTGGGCAGTGCTTTAAAATGTGGGGAAAAAAGGAGATGCAAAGGGGCAAAACCAACTAGCTGTGGCACTGTCATTTTCTTCAGTACATGAGAGCATTTTTTATGACAGATTACTTTTCTGTAAATCCTGTTGTGTGCACAGCACGTAAGGATTTCCGTTACAGAAGAGATGGTTTTGTCATCAACTATGTTAGCCAATTTTGTTTGTGAGCACTTGAGCTTGTCTTTTGGGTCTGTAGTCAGTCCTTGGGTAAGGGGACAAGATTGATTATAGAGGCTCTAAAAGTCTTTCAACTTTAAGTGTTTTGAGGCTTTTTTTTTTTTATGAAGTGCTTTGCTTTTCTCGTGTAACTATGTATTGTTACTGTTTCCTAGCTATAGTTTTTATTTAGACTTACTAGGGAAAATAAAAGGGAATGGAGTGGATGTTGAAAATAGCAGTAATAGACTTCTCTGTGAGCAGTGTGCAAGAGTAGTTTTCCCTCCATATTTCAGTAATCTGTCGATGTCTTAAACTACATCATTATTTGCAGAGTTCATGTCATGTTAGGTATTAATCGTGTTTACAAAACATACTTAAGTCCTTTGGATTTGATGAGCTTTAATGGCTTCTGCTTAGTTGCCTGCTACTTAAGCAGTGTTTTCTTGAAGAGTGCTAACTGTCTGGTGATTAGAGTCTTATATAGTGAGCAGCAAAAGCTTTTGGGAAGATGAAAGGGGTGTATTAGTATTTTTAAAAAAACTTTACTTTCATGTTCACTGTAAGGTTTGTTGATCCTGGCCCAGAGTTGACACAACATTTATATTTTATAGAAAAGGAACAGCCTTTGTACCAAGGAGTTTAGAGTTTTAAATTACTCCAGTTGAGAGGGAGGCGGGAGGAAACATAAGGATTTAACATAAAAGGTTGCTATCTCAAAACAGTTTTGACGACTTTTCTTCTGCTAGTAGCCATGAGAGTTAAAAGTAGGATTCTGGACATAAATACTTAGTTTGAATCACAAGCAAGTCCACCTCAGTTCCAAGGTGAAGTAGGAGCTGTGACAGACTCACTTTGAGTCACATGTCTAGGGCCCTCGTAGCTTAAATTTGACATAAGTAACGGTGGTGTGTATTTCTTCTGTACCCAAAGAAAGGTTTCTGTTAGCTAGGAAGATGTGAGCATGTTGAATGTGGAGATTTACACTGCAGCCTTCAGGTCTGAAGGAAGAAAAATGTCATAGAAACAAACAGATCCCTGTCTGCTTTCAACATGAATCACAAACTTTCATTTCTGGCCTGAAACCCTCTTATTACTGCAAGTTGCTGGGGCCTCCAACTAGCTTCCTACAAGTGAAGGCATGCTGGTATTCATAAAAATAAAATTGATAAGAAACAGAAGATTTCAGCATCAGGCTATGACACTGATGTTGTGTTCACTTAGATCTTCTGTGAGAATATTTTTACTTTCTAATTTTCTGTAAAAAAATGGCATTTGTTCCTTCCATTCCAGATACTCATTAGTGCAGTCCATAATCATTCCTGGATACCCCAGTTTTTCATCTAGGCTAGTACCAGTCTATCCTTTGCATTCTTTTTCATATGTTCCTAAACAAATTCCTAGGCTTGCTAGCTTGTTTTTTAATATGCCCTTGCCCCACTCCCCTGACACGTATTCTCTGTGTTCACTTCCCCTTTCTAATACGCATTACTTAGAAGTTGAAGATGGTTCTCTAAACACTGGGGACTCCACCTTTTTCTGTCTCAGTTGTGGCAATCCTTAAATGCTTTGTTGAACTCTGCTGTGCCTGTGAGCAAAATGCCAAAGTACAAAATTGCAGTCGTGTAAAAAGTATTTCTAGTACTTTTGTGCCTGTTTGGAGGCCTGTGTGCAAAGCAGCTTGTTTTCCAATTCCAAGTGCTACAGGTTTGGGACAGAGAGGCTAGAAAGCTTCCTGGAGGGAAAGGACCTGGGGGGTGCTGGTTGACGGCTGGCTGAACTTGAGCCAGCCTGGGTAGCCAAGAAGGCCACTGGCATCCCGGCCTGTATGAAAAGTGGTGTGGGCAGCAGACAGGAACTGTCCCCCTGTATTGCATGCTGGCCAGGCTGCACCTCCAGTCTTGTGTCCAGTTCTGGGCCCCTTGCTACAAAAAAGACATTGAGATGCTAGAGAGTCCAGAGAAGGGCAGTGGAGCTGGTGAAGGGTCTGGAGAGGAGGTGGTACCAGGAGTGGTTGAGGGAACAGAGGGTGTTCTCCTGCAAGTTTAGCCTGTAGGAAAGGAGGCTTGAGGAGACCTTATTGCTTTGTACAACTGTCTGAAGGGAGGTTGTAGCAAACTGGGTGCTGGTTGTTTGTCCCAAGTGACGAGTGGTAAGTGGACAACAGAAAGTGGCCTCAAGTTGTACCGTGGAAGTTTAGGTTGGATAAGGAAAATTTCTTCACTGAAAGTGTTTGTCAGTTATTAGAAAAGGCTGTGCATATTTTCTCCTTTTGGGTCATTTGTTACAGGTAGTTGTTACTGGTTCAAATTAGTTGTTTTCAATCAAGTTGGTGCTGGAGTAACTTGATTCTGAACTGTTCTGTGCAGCAGGGAGAACGGTGGCCGATGAGAGCCCAGGATTAGCTTGAACCATTTAAGAGGTTGATAGACTTGTAGGTTTTATATTAACTGTAGATTACCATATTCAGTTCTGATTTTCTGCAGCACAGAGATTATCCCTCCGTAGGCACAGACATTGCTTTGTCACACACAGTGAGCTGGTTCATCTTGAGTTAGTAACTCTGATTTTTGTGGTAGTCTTGAACTACTCGGTGTTCATATAGATAATGAAAAGATGCTGCATCAGGATCAATATCTGATTAGTTGCATCTTATTTGAGTCAGTGAGATTTGATTGTGGCTCTCTATGGCAGATGCTAACAAAAGACTCAGATCAGTCCAATGCGGCCAAGCCTTGGGACCTCCTGTGAACATTGACTTACTGTCATCATTATTTTGTTAAAAATACATGTGTTTTGAACCAAGAACTATGTTAGGATGGTTTTTTATTTGAGGACATAATATTAATTGACAGCTAATGAAATTTCAGCATTTCCCCTTTGGTGCTGAAATTTCAGCCTAACACAAATTACCTAAGTATGTGATGCCATGCAGGTATAGGTCAGTTTTTTGGGTTTTTTCTTCTTTAGCTTTTCATTAGGGGAGTTGAAAGCATATAAGAGTGGGGAATGTTCTAGTGGTAGAGGGCATTTTAATGCTGGTGTCTGTGGTAGTTTAGAGAAGCTGGAGTAAAAGAACAGAAAGGAAGTGGGGAAAAAAAGTCACTGTGAGAGAAACAGTAACTCCTTGTTGCTGTGCTCCTTGCGTAGCACTTCTTTGGAAGCAATCTTCTGTTAATGATACTGCAGTTGATTTGAAATAAACCTCAAAGCTGTAAGAAAAAAACCAAAAATCTTAGAGTCTTTTTAGAAAATGGTGTTTTGGTTTTATGAGGGCTTTTTATTACTTAGCTTTATGAAGCACAGCAGGTATCTCTCTTCAGTACGTATCAGAAGCTGCATTTTTAAGGTGTCATTGCTGTTTAGTTTCTCCATTATATTGCTTTTATGCATTTAGGGGGGAAAGGATCATCTTAGAATTATGAGTTGCATGTTTCTCTTCCTCAGAAAAGCTGGAGAAGTTTATAGGTAAGTCATTCAAAGTAAATTAAAAGGTGTGAGGTTAGCCCAACCTGACATTAGCTTTATGTTGCTAGTTTACAGAGAAAAGTTAGACTCCTTTACCACGGTGCATTGCTGAGGAAGGGTTTGGCAAGCTGTGACTTGGGAGGCATGTCCCATATGCAAAGTGTATTTGTATCTATTTAGTATGTATAATAAGTTACCTTTTTTGCTTTTTAAATTGTTGTTTTGCAGATGTTTAATGCAAATTCCATGAGAAGGGAGAAGACAGTCTTATGACTAAAGTTCAGGGTTTGTGAGACTGAAATACGTTCATGTCTCAAGTTTGCAAAAGCAGAGTGTGCTTTGCTGATGCTGTGGAAGATTACAGTCCAGGTGGAGAGAGTGTGAGGATGACCACAACAAATCAACCCATGTTTATCAAGAAGCTGGGGTTTGAGCCAGATGAGGGAAGAAGTGTTTTATCACATTGTCTCTCGCTCAACTGGCTCATGTGTGAAAACTCCCTTCTCTGGGGAGGGTGTTAGGTCACGCTAAGCCTGAAGGTATTCATCCCTGCTGGTGGGGTATAACTAGCTCAACTACACTGACTTGAAAGGCAGCTGTCATGTCTTAGCAGGTGCCGTAAACCATCTAAAACCCCAACCCCAGACCAATTTCTAAGGCCTTCCACCAGAGGACTGTAGATGACCCATGGTGTTATATCCGAGAGTGTTAATTTCTGCTCCCCCCTCAGAAGGTACCTGAGCATTCCCACTTGAACCTGACCGTATGTTAATACATTTAACTTTGTGTTTCATGGTTTTTCCTATGGGTTAAGGTCATGACCATCACTTTGTCATGGACATTATGTGGACATCAAAATTGCTAGTCTTGTCACTGGGTCCATGGATGGTGCTATCTTTCTATTCTTATCCTTTCTTTCTGTCTTTCTTCTCCTAACTTCTTCTAGAAATATATTGTAAACCAGACAAAAAAATTCCAATCAAGGCCTTAGTAAATGCCCTGTATTTAGTTAAGTTAAAGTTTCTGAAGTGCCTTAGTTTTTCTGGATTTTGCTTTAAAATTTGCCAAGTACCTTATTCTACCTTAATGTTCTGAAAGTTTGCATGTAAAGGTTTGTTATTGAAGATTTCTGTTGTTTCTTCTGCACACTGCTCCAAATGACTCAAGACAACCTTCCCCTAAACGCACCAAACAGACCAGGGAAGCAACTCCCTGTTTAAGGTTTATGGAATTTTTAAAAAACCCACAAACAAACAATGAATTGCCTTTTGTTTAAACAATGTATCGGCCGTACTGTAATCAGCATCAGTATTCCCAGTCTTGCCTCCACAAGTGTGATAGCTTTAGAATATCTGTTGGCACATACATAGTACATTAGTATGAAAGACACATGCAACACACAAATGTATATTTCCTCCTTTTCCCTGTCTTCTGCCATCTTCTCATTTCCCCTTTTAGTATTTCTTACTCTTCCCTTTTGTTGTCCATTTTCTCGTCTTACATTAAAGAATGAAAACTGGCGCATGATGGTTGCAGTCTCCATAGTTGTTAGTATGTAGTTTTGTGGTTTTGTGTCCTCTGTGTGAGAAAGCCAAGGAGAGGGGTCAGTACTCCTGTCTTCCATCCTGTTGTGTCATCTTAGTCTTTTTTCTTTTTTTTTTCCTTCCTTTATTTTTTGTTGTTGCTTGGCTCCTCTGTAGCTGCAGTTTACATTTTATGCTGAAGCTCTTTGGTCCAGGATGCATTACTTTGTGCTGTCCTTGTTCATCATCTCTGTGTTAGCACTAAACATCATTCAGATTTCATTCTTTTTAGCAGTTGCCACAGTTGCTAGTATTTTGTTTCTGGGGCAAAGGTTTGGGAAATATTGGACTTTTTATGTCTAAGAAATGGCTGCTGTGTGAAAGAGAGAACCAGCCAATTAAGCCAAATTGAATTTCTGTTATTAAAAATTAGGAACTGGGAGGAGCAATTACATATTGGGAAAAAAAATGTAGAGTATGCACATGCACTTGGCAATGTGTTTACACAGATTCATTTTATGTTTGTTGTTTTACAAACACTTAGTGACAAAAAACCCTGAGAACAGAGAACAACAATGTTTTGATTAGTAGTTATACCTTGGCAAGTATGCCTTGGAATTGCTGTTGGTAGGGAAAATCCAAAGACATTTGAAAAGATAATTGAAGAGCCATCCCAAAGGATGCTGTAAAGTGGCAGTTGGGTACCATTCTCCTTTCTCAAGCTGGTCAGCATATTCACCTTCAAAATGTCGTTTCTAAAGCCCTTAAGTTAACTTTCTAAAATGATCACTTTTGTAGGTAGGGTTTTAGATACCAGGATAATAAAGACTATATCTAGCAGGAAAAGAAAAAAAAAAAAGACAACATTCTAGAGATGGTGGTTCTTAATTAAAAATGTAAAGGATTATTCTTGAGACCTACTCTATCTTTACTCACTTAGCTCCATTTAATAAATGACACAAAATACTGCGTATGTTCACTTTATTGTGCAGTATAGTCCTTGGTGGTAAGCTCATCAGTTTTCTGAATACACAAAATAGCCTGGACCTAGTATGACCTAAGTACCACATTCTCCTGTTGGGTCAAACACTGCTTCAACACAAGTTAATCTGTATAAACACATAGAGTGTAAGAACCTGTGTTGTAACCTACACTTGCAAGCTTAGAACACTTAAAAAAGTAAGTAAACCTACATGCTTAAGACTTCAGATACCTAAAAGTAAACAATACAGAACAGTCTGCATAAATACCTCCAGTAAGTCCAATGAACTCCAGCATTTCAGCTAATTAAGTTTTGTAACATACATGTTTCTTCTATATTTGTACTTTCTGTTCATGCTCTTGAAATGTATGTTTTAAATTTTTAAAATAGGTTTGTAGGGAAGCTTCTTTTGCAGTTTATGCAATTTAATTTGAACCTCTCTGCATTAAGGCTATGTTTTCTGGGTTTGATGCTGCTGACAGTCTCTTCCAAAATACCCTATTAAAACATCTGTTAGCTACTTACTGGAATTGCAAACCCTATTTTGCCTTATTTTAAGCGTCTGAAATAGAACAGGACATCAGTTGTACATTAAATAGGACTTTTTGTCATCATTTGTCATTTTTCTTTATGAGTTCTGTGTTAGTGCATTATTTTCCTAATAATGACTGCAAGTAAGTGTAAGAATATGTTGATGACATTGGGCATTTCTTTCTTTCCTTAATTCTTTGTCATTTGACAGATTTGATGTTAGTAATAAAAGTATATACAGCATGTATGAGTGTTTGAGAATATGTATGAGTGAAAATTACTCTTTTCCTCAGAAATTAAGGACAGCACTTCTGTTGCCCAGTGAACTGTAAAGACCATGTTAAGTGTGAAGAAGAGGCTACTTACATGTAACTCATCAGGTAGCCAGTTTTCTTCATAACCCATGTTGCTGGGTTTTTTAA
>VWYI01041386.1:2056-20615 GCA_013399455.1 Anthoscopus minutus
GCAGTTCTGAGCTACAATGATTACATACTGTTGCCAACAGTTTGACACTTATTCTTCTGAATTGCTATAGAAAACCTGGGAGAACAGAATTTTTTTCCATTGATTTATTTTTGATCAGTTTCCCTATTCCTACCAGCAACTCCAGTCACTCCTTAGCGAGTTCATCCAGAGGGTTTGAGCACAGAAATCTCCACAAATCCTCCCACTAAGAATTTTGTTGAACAAAGTGGCAAAGCAATAATTTAATCATTTTATATAGCTTTATTTTTTGCAAGTAATGATCTTCTATTCTGCTTAAATATTATTCCCAAGATTCCATGGCAAACTTGCGGCTACCAGTATTTACAGAAAGATCTGTATTTTTTTTTTCATTCAATGTAAGATGCTTTTTTAGACTGCTTTATTGTCTTCTACATTTAACTTACCAGCCATTATAATCCTGTGTATTTTTCCCATTTGGATAATTTTATTTTTTTGAAAGATATTTTTTCATGCTGACTCTTTTCTTTTTCAAGTCTTACTTGAGGTATGGCATGAATTTACTGTGTCTCACATATGAAGTTCTTAATACTCTCTAAACCACTTGCAAAGATTTAACTCTCTACAGTTTTCTCTTTAGCCTCTCTTTAAGACGCTTCCTCAATTTAATGTTCTTCTTTCTGAAGCTGAGTACCACTCGACAGACCTTTTCCTGGTTCTTGCTTCTTCAAACCTATCAAAATTAAGCACAATTTATTTGTAGCTATGAAAAACTCTTTCAGATATCAAGACTTTAGAACACATTCTGTGTGCTATTCAAAATTAAATCAAAGTTTAATTCTCTGTCTGTGGATTCTCTACCTATTGAATTACAAATGAGTCTGAACAGCACATTTGTCCAGTTTACATAGGCATTTTTTTGGTTTTGCAATGTTTATGAGTTCCTCAACACATCAGTCAAAGCTGTCCTTCTGACTTGTTGTCTACTAATATGTGTCTGGAAGTATTGTTATACATTTGTAATACACAGGAATTCTGGAATACACTCACTGAAATTATTGATTTGTAATATGAATTGACTTTTCTTTAACATACTGCACTACTCTGACACTGGCACGGCCGACTAATCTTTCCTGCATATTGGTATTTTTGTTATTGCAATATCCTCATATAAGGTTTCCTCATATTGGTTTCTGCATTTTACATTTATATCAATGCTAGAAGCCCAAATTGGACATGTCTCATTGATCTCTTTTTCTCTTCTCTGTCTTTCAAAATGGCATTTCATTCAATTTTTTTTCTCTATTTCATGTTTATTACCATCCTAGGACAAATTAGGGTGAAACCTTAAATACTGGTATTCCAGATACCAGAATGAAGCTTATTTTTAAATATTGATAATGCTATCTTAAGAACGCATAAGAGGAAAATCACAGAAAGAACTACTTTATTGGTACTAAGACATCAAAGAATGCAAAGGCTGCTGCCCTGGATAAATGTTTTAAAATTTTACAAGGAATATTGGCATCCAGTATACAAGGCGCCACTTTCATTGAATCAACACTAATGCAAGACCTTTTTACCTTGGGAATTATAAAAGGTAGTCTATTTCCCCTAGAAGTTATTATTTATTTAACATTATCACTGTCTACCTTTCAAGGCCACAGATATCCAATCTGTTTCATAGATATTTGTGTTGGAAGAAGATAAGCCAGTCAGAGGCTTTCAAGCTGAGCTCTAGAGTTGAAGAGTTACTACACCATAGAATCACAGAATCACAGAATATTCTGAATTGAAAGGGACCCACAAGGATCACTGAGTCCAGCCCTTAAGTGAATGGCCCATACAGGGACTGAACACAGGGCCTTGGCATTATTAGTGTCATGTTCTGACTAGCTGAGCTAATTACAAGCAAGAGGTGAGTGTGAGTGCTTGTGTACACATGGACCCTTTCAATTGTACTGAGTACATAATTGGATTATGATATGGTTATTGCACAGACTCCACTTTCTAAAGGATTTTGCTATTTCAGACTGTGGTTTCACTCCAATGTAGCCAAGCAACTGAAATTATAGTATTTTTTGTCTTGTGGCTGGATTCTCTTTGGCTGAGTGAAGCTCCTCTGTAGCAGGTTATTTAAAATATCTGTCTTTAGACAAAGGAATAAACTTAATCTGTGACCCTTCTCTTAGAGGAGACACTACCAAAACCTCTCCTCCACATAGCTGGCTGTTTCCAGCAAATCTGTTGCGGTCCTATGTCCTCAAGAGCTGTATCTGCTCAAATTTGCCAGTTTTGACAGAAACAGGTGAAGTTTGTTACGCAGTAGGAAAAAAAAAATCACACAGAGTACCCTAGTGCATAAACATTGCCTTCTTAAGAAAGCAGGTCAAAAAGCAATAATGGCAGAGCCTTGTAAAACTCTTCTACAGCTGCATCCACAGAAGCAGCATAATTCCTCATGGGCAGTAGAGCCCAAGAGCCAGTGAGACAGCGAAGGAAGGATGCACTCCAGTTCACTGACTGGCTGAAACTTGGTCTGGCAGGAACCTGGCTCACAGCTGAGCATAACCATACAGCATTTCGATTATGACAAAAAGGGAGAATTATGATGAAAAAGGTAAATTCCTAGTTCAGCTCAGGGACAACGTAGTGAGAAAAAAAGCGATTGGTCTCTCCACTGGTCTGAAAAATTAGCAAAAGGAGAAATGTTACAGTCAGTGCAACTAGGATAGCAGATTAATAGAGGTAACATTATGGATTAATTCCTCTTTTTTTACACTGCTGCTTGAAATTCAGAGGCCCTTTGTGTTACCAAAGCATTATGTGAAAATCAAGCTCACAGCACTCTTAGGAAATGTACATAGGGACACAATTATAATTCTTCTGCAGATCAGCATACAGTTAGGGAAGTTTTAAAGTTGTCTCCGCCTTGGTCTTTAAACCTCTTTGTTTTTATCCAGCCACTTAATAAAGTGTCCATATACAATAAACTACTTTCCTTACTGATGACTGGAGGATCTGGATGCTTTATGGTTCAGTCATTGGAACTTTTAACATGGTGTCTTATGGCAGCCACAGATGTGCTTTTCCTGTGGGGTCAGGATGCCAGAAATCAGTCTGACAACTGAGACCAAACATCCCATACGAGTTCTGCCATCTGGAGTGGCCAGAGAGCCTCTACAAATGCCTTCACTTCCATTTGTATTTTCAGATTTAGACTGCCTATCCTCAGTTTATAAGGCATGGATTACATGGACTTTGTAAACAACTCCAGAAAAGGAGCCTGGATTTTTAAGTTCTGGGGTTAAGAACTCTTTAAAAAAGTTCTTGATAATTTACTGCAGTTCCTTCATTAAAATGAACTGTTTTGTGAATAACAGCAAACAGCACGGGACATTACCAGTCTTTAGGCTTCTTGTCTTGGTTCCTTTGATTGAGGTGTTTATGAAGACACAACTGAGGGCCACCTGATAGAAGCCAAATGCAGAACTAGGAAGTCCTTCCTTCACATAGGAAGCTGATGAGTATTCATAAATAGAACTCAAATGGTTCATTAGTTAGAATGAGATATTGCATTCATGACTTTGGAGCCTACATTTAGTTTAATCTTTATCACCTGGATTAGCATTAACTGACAGAAGTAATCCCTTTAAAATTATTTCACAGAATCAAGTGGGACAAGAAACATCCGCCACAAAATATTCCTGAAATAAAACAGAAACTTGCCACCAGTGGTGTTTACTATGTGGCAAGTATTTTTCAAACACAGAAAAGATAATATGTGCTTGATCAAACTCAACTAAAGAATTCACCATTACACTTTAACAACCTAAAAATTAAAAAAGAACATAACAATAACAACTACAACAACATCAACAACAACAATAATAATAGCAGAAAAGACAATTGCCATTTAGTTTCATACAAGAGTTTTTCAGATCTGAAGAGGTTTGCTTCAGGAAAACAAATTGCAGTTCACCTCACTGCTTTTATAGTAACATATTTTATGCACATACAATATTTTAATGACTATATTTGCTAGCATGATACTTCTACTTCCTTCCCACCCCAAATCCATTAGCTTAAAAAATATTCAGTGCAACTTACAGTAATAGCAAAGAGCTCTAACAGTAAGTTCAAGGCAATTCTATGATGAGGGATCAAAATATCAAACATTGTCATGTATGCATTCAGTGAATGTCGCTTTTCATGGGCTTATATAATTCCAGGAGAATTTCAGTTTTTTTCAGAATTTCAGAATTTCAGTTCTTATGCAAAGTTCAGGCAACTGGTGTGCAGCCCTGCAGTCTGGAAAGCCCCAGACGTGGAAAAAAACCACAAGTTTTTAGCATTATACATTAGTTGATCAAATAATATACACTGAAAAGTTCAGATGGAAATTGCAATAATTTAAAACTACAGTAAACATTGTTTTTCAAATATATTGTATTTATGGTTTAACTTCACAGTTATTGCTGATGCCTATGGACATTTTACTCAAGAGAATCTAATGAGACTAGATATCAGGATTTTTATTTTAAACTAAAGTAAAAAGTAGAATTCCTTCTATCTGAGATTATTTAAATTAGATTTTGTGACTATTTGTCATAATATGTTTAGGTTTAGATGAACAGAGAAAATGTTAACAATACTGACAACTGAAATATCACTTACAATACAATTGGAGCAAAATGAAGTAAACAAGGCTCTCAACAAGCTGCTATGGCTTCAAGCTATATGCATGTTGACCAGAAGTGTCTCCACAAGACAAATTTCAGTTACATTTTCTATTTTTTATTGACAAATTTATTGGCTGTGAAGTCTTTCAAACTCTAGGGAATGACGGAGACAAACCTCTTCAGACTCTAAAATGACTTCTTCATAGAAATCCCTTGCAGTTTAAGAGGCATTGTTCTAGGGTATCTTCTACAAATTATACTAAAAAAGTAAAATCTTCTAGAAAAAAATCCAGAACTAGACTGCAAAGTAAAAACAAAGTAAAAGCAGTGGAGTTAAATGGTATATATTTTCTTGCAAATGTTAACATCAGAAAACTACTGTTCTTTTTCTGATTGATTGCTAAGTATTGGAGAAGAGACCAATAATTCTAGATTGTCCTCCTATAATCTAGTTTTCAGGTACCACCAGTTCCCATGTTGGAGGCAATACACAAACAGTGCAAATCTACATACAGAAAGATGTTTTTTTCATAGGTGTGAATTGTTGCTACCATGTTTCTTTCTGTCCAGAAAGTACTACTTCAGCTCCACTTCTAGAAACCAACTAGAGTTCTGGAAAGTGTGTAAAGCTGGCAGCTGGCATTAAGCTATTACCTCCTGACTATCAAAAGTGCTCGTGTGACCTTTCTGGGAATACCATTAAAAGAGGAACAATCAGTATGGGTGCACGGACATAAGATTACTGCAAATAAATATAGTGGTAGGTAACATAATTCCTGACCATCTCCACAAAGAATGCAGTCTAAGCAGTGACCTCTCCTGCACTTATCTTGAATGAGCTCTTACTAAAATCCACTAATGGGTTCTGATAATCTATTATTTATTGCAACAGACTCTATTAGAGAGCCTTAGCAGAGGACTTTCCTGGGTTTACAACCCTTGCAAATAAAATGTCTCACAAGTGACAGAAATGTGGCACCTGTAACTACATACACAATTTCTTTTGTTTGCAGTTGTTTCTTTTCTATTTGGTTCCAAAAATCAGAACTCTTCCTCCCCCAAAATACACAGCTTGACTTGTTTTCATTTTACCTAATGCACCTTTAGCTTAATCTTATGGAAAGCTGTATACTGGTATGCAACCATAAGTATTACTTGGGCTTGAGGACATACCTCCATGTTATACTTTTCCACTGTCCTCCTCAAAGGATCCACAACCTGCCAGCAAATCAGGATGCAAAGATCAATCAGTAGCATCCCTCCAACTATCCCCAGTAGCTTCTGGTCTTTAATGATCTGGAGAGACAAAAAAAAAACAAACAAACAAACAGAAAAAAGAAAAAAAATAAAAGAAAAAAGAAGCAGGGAGATTCCCATGAGCCACAGATAGACCCTGTACAGCTTTATTCCTATATAGAGAGAAAAGCACAGGTTGCTAATAATAAAGGTTTTTAACAATGAACAAAGGAAAGAAATACAGAAAGATGAAAGCAAGACAAATTATTTTAGTTCATTTCATGGTTATTAGAAGTATCTGAAGTGCTTCCCAACTTATAAAAAGACTTTGAGAGGACTCTTAAACATTTATATTGAAATAGAGGATTAATATTAACTCCTGGATAATAAGAAAAATATATTCTAGGGAGCACTAGTTTGTTTATGCATGCAAATGTGGAAAAATGTTCATCAGCATCTCAGAGTAGCAGGAATTGAGGTAGTTTTCAGTAAAATTTAGTCTCACTCTTTCATAACCTTCTTGGATGTGGAAAACACAGGAGCTATCAAAAGTTTATTTTGGAGGGGTTTTTGTGTCTATGTGTTTAATATTTGCCTCTGTTACTCAGGAAGCAGGAAGCAATGATGTATTATTTCTATATTGCAAAGGTCAGAGGCTTTAATGCACATCCAGCATAAAACATTTTATTTTGCTTGGAGTTTATTTTATTTTGCTTGGAGTTTAAGTTAAAAAAAAGAAAAATAAGAGTTGCTGATAAAAACAACAATCCAAACCATGTATTAGAGTATTTTATAACTACATGCAATCCCTATGTAATTTCTACTGTTGTACATATAACAACACAGAAAAAATACACTGCAATTGCATTATTTTAGTTGCAAAGTTTTAGCATGTTGAATTATCAGGCTTAAATTAATTTTATTTCAGTGCTCTTGAGTTTATGGTCATGGTTTCTTAATTAGTAGCTCCCTCTATTACTAAGAACACTCATCCAATAGTCAAAAGTCATTGCCAAATTGCTTTAACATGGACAAATTCACATTTATTTTTTTCCGAGTTTTCATTCAGGGAAACAGTTGACTTAATCCAAATGAAATATTCAAAAATATTAAGCCTGAGAAGCTTAAAAAAGTTGTGACAATTTTAGTTCAATTTGATGAAATTAGGATTTCAAAAATGCATTTAAAAGCCAGAAGTGTCAGCTAATCTTAATAGAGGCAAGGTTAGTATTCTTATGTAGAATAAATTGTATTTGCATTACATTCCTATCAAGCTGAAGGAAATGATAAAAATGACAAAAATTTGACATAATGTAAGAAGACCTTTAGAAGGTCTGGTTTTCATATTGCTGAGTGTGATACATTTTCTACTTTGAAAGATGTTTCAGCAACATTGTGCACCACCTTTTGTTAATTTTCTGTTTTATTTTATAGATAATTTGGAATAAACTAAGAGTAAAATAAATACTAGAAATCAGAGTGAGCTAAAGGACTCAATGCGTTATTTTCATTTCCTGAGACCAGTTATGTAAATCCATGCAGCTGCCATTGCCATAAAGGACTGGAAAGTGGTGCTTTCCACATGTTTGTGGCAGCAGTGAGGCAGTACATCCATCTCAGGAGAGACAGCACAGGCATGTGTGGAGAGGGCAGGTGAAGGGGGAGGGTGCAGCTTCCATGGTGATAAGTCTTGCTGCTGGATGATTTGGCAGCGAGAACTTCTCAAGGAAAAGGTGCCTCGGTGTGCAGGGGGAGGAAGACTGTTGAAATCTGTTTCTTCACTACGCTAAAATGAAAGCAGGGATTAAGCAAAGATTCTTAGATACAGTTTGGTCCCTTGCCTCCTTTGTGAAACCAGAATTATGTCAGACCTTTTAGCTGTTTATCAAGTGGCAATCAAAGCTGAAAAGGACGGGTTAGCCTCTGTTAAAACAGGCCATGGGTATTTTAATCTCTTTTCTAATGCCTGCAAACAGGCCTTGCTTGAAACATACCTAGTACTGTTCCTAGCATGAGTGGAGACATGGAAGAGAAAACAATGGGAAGTCAAGTCCATAGAGAATTTGGATTTAGATGAAATGTTGACACATTCGTTCAATTTTCTTTTCCTCACTCTAAAATGTCTAGGGAGTGTATTGTACTGGCATATTTTACTTGGTCTTCCTTTTAACCTATGTAGTTTATTTTACCAGCACTGGCTGTTGAACTATTACATGTTTAGCCTTTCTCAGTAGCCAGTATCCCAGGCAGGGATAAAAGCCCTTAAAAGACAATTAATCCCACCTATCCTGGCTAAGAAGGAAGGGTCAGAAAAATTTGCACTCTGAAACATGTCCCTCCCATCCTCTCTCCCCACCTCCCAAGAGGAGGTGAGGACAATTAACTTCAGATAAAAACAAGCATTTGACAAACTAAAAGCGATGTTAACTTTATTAGCTATCTCCTAAGCCAAAAAGGTTCCTTGGGAAAAAAACCAAACCAAATCTTATTTTTCTAATGAAAATACTGCACATTTTAACTAGGATAGGTAAGAAGCTCATTATCTTCCATATTTGTATGGACTATCTTCATATTGAAAGTAAGGTTGCATTGGATTCAGACTTACCAACCCCTGGTAATACTAATCAAACTAGTACAGCAATGTCAAAACCAAAAGAGTGAAAGGATATTATTAAAAGCAGTAATACTGATAATCCACTCACAGAACACATTGCTAATGTGATCACATCACTTCTCCTTGCTCTTGAACATCTTTCTTTGGTACCTGACCTTGCACTACTGCAGATCAATATTTTAGTTCACTTGTAAGTTTGGTAACCTTTCTTTGGACAGGTAGTTCTTAGAAAAAATAAAAGTACAGATACAGCTAACAGTGGAGCTCTTCCTTGGATACCTCTTGGAGTAATTTTTCATGCATTACTTTTCCTGTTTCTGGACAGAAGGGGAGTTGTATAACAGCAGCTGTCACTGGCAGCAGGTATTATTCACCCCTTACTTCTGCCAGACAGCCAGGAGGAAGGCAAGCAAAAGAAAACCCGTAAGATAACCTAAGTGACCTACACTATCGTGAAGAGCTCTGTAAAATACAGTGGTGCTGGTGTGCTGCAGGGTGAGAGGGCTGAATGCAGGGCACCTGGGGCTGCCTCCCACACCCATCACAGCGCTGCTCTGTCCTCAGCAAAACCACAGCTGGAAGAAGCTCGGAAGCAGAACTCTCCACCAGAATGCTAGCTTTCAGAACAAAACACTGAGGTTCAATTATTTTTCACTTCTGCCAGTCATTAGCAGCTTGTCCTAAAAGAGATTTGCCCTGAGAAATGCCACTGCATATCACTGTATATCACTAACAGCCCTTCTAAAAGGCTTGCTGCTCCCCCGCTTCCACCCGCAGGTAGCCCAGCTTTCCCTCTCCCCAGACATCACTCCCACCCACCAGAACTCCTTAAGTTCAGTACATTCACTCCTTGGGAAACACCAGATGCACTGAAGGAGTCTTGACTCAGATCTTGTGAATCCAACAAATTCTCTGTCTGACAAAAGAAAGTCATGAGCTACTGATGCTCCTCACAATCAAAAATGTAATTTTTCTTTAAGAGGAAGGTTCGCATTTTTTCACTTTACATTTTCCTTCTAACAAACAGTAAATCAGCCTTTGGGGAAATACATGGTAGCTAATAAAATTCATTTTTGCAAATGCTCCTGAATCCTTGCTGAAACCAGGCTCTCACACAGCAGCATGTGTGAGTCATATTTTCTACCATCTGTGATTGGATAGGTGAATCTGTCTCATCCTGGCAGATCTGCACACTGTTATAAATGTCATTGCCACCAGTCTGGACTATATATCTGGATATGAAGCGATCTGTCCTCAAAACAAATTCAGTCAGAACAAAAGCTGGTAGGCCATTTTCTTCTCAGCATCATCACTGTAAGTGCAAATCAAAACTATTCTGAAAACTTGTGACCACGATGACAGATCAAAGTCCTTACTTTTCAGAGACCTTGCCATCTGACCACAGGAGATATAAAATCTGTCTAAAGCCCTGGGATAAAGTTTCTGCTCATGGAAACTCTTGAGGCTTTTCTAGAACAATCACAGCCTGTACCACCTGCCACGGTATCTTCAAGTGTTCATTTGGTTATTATTGCACAAACCTTTTGTTGGGCTTTTTTTTTAAATTTGCTTTCTAAAGCATATCCATCATGTCCCAGGAGTACCCTATCATTCATCAGTTTGTGGGATCACCTGGCAATTTGGCAATCAACAGTAATTAAACATTAAGTTTGTTTTTTATAGTTATGGCTGAGAAAAACTTTCTGTTACTTCTTATCTTACTAGAAACCAACTCTGAAAATGTTTATGACATAGACCTTTAAAGCTGAACCCCATTCTAAACCATGAAGAAAGAGCCTAACATAGAAGACTTACCCTTTTCTCCATTAGTTTTTTTACTCTCTGATTTCCACAAACAGCTTTTCAGTATGACTGAAGAGTTAATTTACTCCTGTCTTTTCTTCAGAGTTAGTTTCATTGTTACCAAGTCACTTCCATATGTCAGAATAAAATATCTTTAAAGCTATATTAGCTAAATCTTTGTGGTTGGTTGGTTTGTTTGTTTGTTTGTTGGGGTTTTAATTGATTAGATAGAAACATAAAAAGGCTAGGAGTCATTTTGCATATATTCTTAGGTTTTGATATAAATATATATATATTTTATTTTCCATTTAAAATGTAGAATAATTTTTTGTTTGAGAAGGCAATTCTGATTTCTCTTATGTAGATCAACGCTGTCTAATCTAGCCTTCTGGCACTAGCTGGATAAACACTTAGTGTTATTAATTAACATTTTTTTTCAGTTGTCTCTTTCCCAGACTCCTAGGATGGAATCTGCAGAGAGAAACTCTTTAAAGGATCCCTCTGTGAAGCTTCCTAGACTTTCTTCAATTAAATTAATATTGCTGACATAAATTATAAAAGCCCTCAGAAATCTGAAACCAAATATTCTTCTCCCTGATACATACAGAAATCCCGCTGATCAGAGTGCTCCCTCTGAACTGGAGGGCAAAGAAAGAAAGAAAATAGAGTTTGCAAGGAAAAAAATGGTAAAGTCTGTGAGTTTGCAAAAGGGACTGTAAAACTGCTCGTGAAGCTGCCTTCAGGATATTCTCTTCACTGCATAAACTAACCTTTTATTTCTCTCAGTATGGTACAGGGACACCTTTGGCTTGATCACCTACATTAAGAGGGTTGGCACAAGTGGGATGGTGCTAGGAGGTTGGGTGTGGGAACCCAGGATGGAGGGAATATTTCTCTGCCTGTCTTGAGGACTCCTGACCCTTAGGAAAGCGCTCCTTTCCACCTCCGTCCATGGAGAAAGCTTCCAGAGCTTTCTGAGGAGCTGAAGACAACTCAAGTGTGAATTAGATAGTAGTGTAGTTGGTAGTTATTGCTTAGTGAAAATGTATTCTTTAGGTTTTATATACTATAGGTGTAAGTGAGGGTTCAAGATGGAGGATTGTGGGCATTGCCTCAGTTTCCCTTCTCCTTCAGTTACTCCATTTTCTGTAGTGTTAAGAGCACAATCTTACTGAGTAGAGTTTGCTGCAGTGCCATGTTACATGGATAGGTAACTAGTTATTGTTAGCAAAGTAATAACAATATACACTTAGAATATGTAGTGTTAAATAATTGGATTTTTTGTTTTGTATGTAAGGGGACATTTTGTCACCTTGAGGGCAGAATCGCCTCGTGTTTGTAAGAGAGCAGAGCCTGTACCATCTATGGCTTGAAACTTATGATAAGAAAATAATAAACAATCTCTGAGGACTAAAAAATAAATTCCTCTGCTTCATTTATAAAACCAAAGAATTCGGAGGGTTGGCCAGGCTAGGCCACCCTGCATGTTGGAATAAACTGACAACTGGGGATGCAAAGTCAGTGGTGGGTAGGTGAACTTTACCCTATGTGGGCTGAGGGAGATTCTATTCTAGAGTTATTAAGGCCATTAATATTTTAGAGAACTATACTGTAATACATTCTTAATTTCTATTGTGTGATGGAATGAGAAAAAAGGACCATTGAAAACACATTATGCATTGTTCCTAATAACTCCACAATGTTTTTTTCAACAGCTATAATGAGTGCTTCCTATAATAGATTGTATGATTAGTATTGGCAATGCCTCAAGCTGCAGTTGCATAAGTTTTAATGAGTGAATGCTAACATTTTAAAAAACATGTGTTGTAGTATTAAGGATTTTGACCAGTAAGTCATCGGGAGTAAAAAACTAAGTTGTATTCTCCTACATGTATTTTGACTGATTTGATGGAAGATTTGTATATATACTCATAAATTAAAAAACCCCAAAACAATTCTGTTTCCTGTGAGGATCTATTGTGACACCTGCAGTCTGAGAACTTGGTGACTTTCAGGATAGTGGAGAGAGTGGTAGTCCTGACAATAATGGGCAGTTGGATATGATCAAAAAGCTTGGCTTTGAGAATTAAATAACTACAGTCACTAGCCTGCTAAAGCCCATATTTCTAAAATGTGTCTTCTTTGTTTAGGATAATTGCATCATTGGGCAGACTCACTCTCCCAATAATGCTATTGCAAATGTGGACTCTTTGCCCTGCTGCCAAGAGAAGCTATTGGAAGACACTTTTCCTCTTTTCCAACACATATTTAAAAAAAGTGGGAATATCCTAGTGGTGATACTCCCTAGGAGAAGCAGAAGAGAGAAACTTTTCAGAGGTTAGAGATGGAGAGAGATCAAGTGATGGGTTAAAAAAAGTTATAAAAGCCCTTGTTTTTGAAAGCCTGAGCCTCAGTCATGAATAAAATGCACTAGAGAATTGGAGAAGTAATTGTTTTACTAATATTGCTAATCCAACCATAAAGAGCACACAGAGTGATATAAAATGACTGTTTTCCACAAAACTCTTTTAAAGGACAAAAGTAAAAAACATGTTAGTCTAAAAATGGTGCTAAGAAATCCAACTTGACAGCATTAGAACCAACCACTCTTGCTGGTGTTCTGGAGAACAGTCTTAGAAAAAAGCCTCAACATTGTGTTAACTTCTGATCACAGCCCTAAGTAAAGCAAGACATGATGCCTTGAGAAACCTGCATATCCCACCAACACAGCAGTCAAATTCACCTTTGAGAGAAATTCACTTGTTGAGCCCAAGATCACATGGGACATAAATGTCAAGGACTTTCTACAAGAGGTGTGAATTCTCATCTTCGGTGTTGAAAGGAACCCAAATCTTCAGGGGGAGGAAACAAACGGTGCACGAAGGATTTGAATGTTCAGGAAGAAATATTCTGATTTTGTTTGATATAAAATTAAAATACCTAGACTTTAATATTTTCCTTAATGAAAAATTCTCTGGGAAAGCATACTTCATCGTTACCAAATAGCTGGGAACATCAATGCACTTGATTACATTTACAATCCAATTTCAAGCTATTCAGGAATAAATTGCCTCATACTGTATAGCGACAGGTTCTTTATTTCTCTGTCATCCAATAGTTTCATAATACATAGAAATTATGGCTGTAGCACCATTTATGAGCACTTACATTTTACCCAGAATTTTCGCTGTTTTTGTCACTACTGAGGTTTACCCTTATCAAGCTGTACCATGCAGAAATCTCCATAAATAAATGACTTCAAAATCAGATTTTTCTCCTAGATGTACAGTTCATTAACTCACCTTCTTTCTGTGACATGAGCTTGAGATTTAGCTCCACATTCCATATTTATATGAATGTAAAGTTTAGAAATGTGATTCCTGTTGTTCCTTGGTTGGTATTTTGGCTGATCAGCTCTTACGAAAACAAGGATGCTTATTCTATATCTAAGTTTGGATTCTAAGATTACACTAACTATTTTTAAACTTTTGGACTTAAAATTTATAGTTGTAGCTATTTGGGGGGAAAAAGTGAAAATAATTTGGTTTCTGCTTATATCACTTTAGGAAGTACTGTATATTAATAAACCATAAGCCATACCTGAATAATTTATACTGCCCTGTAAGTATCAGAGATTACTTGGTCCAGTGGTAAATATTCATAATGAAAAAAATCTTATACAAGTTTCAAATTGTCTTCTTTCTTACTCTCAAAGACTGAATAATAACACCGAACATTTCTTTAGGTATCCATATGCTGATTCATTTTCAGCAGATGGTCCCTAATAGATTGTTGTACTGTTGGTATGGTTACCCAAAGCAAATTTTTGGATCTTGACACATCCCTTCTCCAGACTTATGATCTCTCATATATATTTAGTAGAATACAAAAGCATATCCTAGGGGAAATCCATCATATAACTTTTTGTTATACACACAAAAAACTCTAGTGAGATTAAAAAAAAAACCTGGAAATAAACCCATATTTACAGTCTGAAAACTGACCTGGAAAAATATTTTATAAAATAATTTACAGAAAGAACTGATTAGATAACAAAAACTACATTTATGCTAATTCAGAACTATGTCTACATAGGATTTAAGTGAAAAACTTAGATGTTAGGCCTTTGCAGTTCTGACCTAAACCCTCTGCCAATGAAATCTGGAGAACTTTGCTTCATCTATTTTTAAAAGATAAGATAATGGCTAACTTTTTTTAAACCTCTTCAGGACTTTAGTGAGGAAAAAATATAGATTGTAATAAATTCTAAATTCCATAAGTGGCTGATAAACATATGGAAAAGTTTATAGCTAGAGATGACAGTCTTTCTGTCAACTTCCTCACAGAGGTTTTCAAGTGAGGGATGGGGCTAGTAATCAACAGACACAAGTTGAGCAGAGAAGGCAATAACTCAAAAACTCATCACTGTGTAGCCTCCAGCTGCTTTCTTCTCTCTATGTCCCCCCTCCCTCGGGACACTGTGCAATCACAGGACCTGGTAGCTTCCCTGCAGCTGGCACCATGTATAGGGTAGGAGCCAGCTGCAGCTCACCTCGATCCAGAAGATGAGGATTAGGCACTGCTCAGAGTAGTCCATGGGCCCTGACTCCCAGAAAGAGCCTGGGTGGTTTCTTACCCCTCCCAGTTTTCTATACACCTGTTTTTGAACCACTATATGTACAAGTTATGGAGGTGGGGTGGCCAGATTTGTGTTTAAAAATGAGTTAAAATATCTGAGAATTCTTGCACTGCTTCACTCAGGTAATAGATTTGCTTCTCAGAAACCAAGAAACAAAAGAATAATTTCTGAAAAATATGTTTGGAAAGATTTCTACAGCATAACAATTCTGGAAAGTAGTTACTTTCCTTCATTTGGCACTTAACTGTCTTATACATGAGACCATCTTTCTCAAAACTCCTAGCACCTTTTTCATTACGCATATATTCTGGCTTAAGTGAAAAAGATTGTAAATAAAACTGTCTCTTTTACTTCACAGTCCTATTCCATGCCCAGAGCAGACCTACTGTGTTGGCTCCATGAGAGTGACATCCTGTAGGAAGGCTTCACTGGTGTCCTAATAATCCACATACTGGAAGAAATGTTCTTTGTAGAGATCCTAGCAAGCTGTAGTTTTTCAGTTATTGACTTTTTAGCCACAACATAAAACTTTAACGTTTTCATAAGACCATTCTTCATAAAGAAAATGGAAAGAGGATTCAATTATAGAGAGAACTGCACGCATCAGCAAGAGGAGCCTTTACATCTTTGCACACCTCATCAACTTGAGCTAAAAGAGTCACAAGTAGTTATCAGGATCTGTACAACTGCATAACAGGAAGACAAGGCACATATTTTGCCTGTAGGTTTTATAGATAGTAATAGAAAACAGAACAGTAAAATTCGCAAGTCCTGTGTTCAGATTTTATGCTCTGTCCACACTTGTGCAATCATTTTGGCCAGTCCTAATTTCAAGTTTTTTCTTGCCTCTTTCTCCATTCTCATTGCTGTTTGCCTTTCCTAGATGTCATCCCTACTTTTCAGGCCTCCCATTCTGCCTCTAAATTTCAATCTTAATCTAATTTTAAAAAAGACCTAGTCCTTCAATTACAGTTTGTCACTTAAATACCATACTCAGGCTCTGCATTCCATCATACCCAGATTTCTTGATCACTTCTTACAGACCTTCCTGCCTTTGCTGTCTTTGAACCTTAATTTCCAAGGGAAATTTAATCCAAATTCAGTCTCCCTCTTCAATATCTTCTCCCAGTATATAACCCCAAGATTTTTCACTTTTTGTTTTTTTAATCTTGACAGGCTTCTCTCTTGCAGTCATTAGCAGGAAACCTGATTTCTCCTCTTCAGTCTCTTTTCTGCTCCCAATCTCTTGGCCCTGAAGTTCCTTTGAACTGCCAGCCTCCCTTCCCCATCCTACTGTCAAAAACATAATCTGTACAATCTCCTACCCATCTCTGCAAGGCATGAACACCTCAGCTTTCTTCTACACTCTTATAAGGACCTGGTAGGCCAAATGGATGACAATAAGTTCACCAGATGGCAGCGTAACAGGAATAGCTAAATCAGGTTAGACTGGTAAGTAATTTTTGTCTGTTCTGATTGGTTGTAGCTTTCTAACCTCATGATATTACCAATACAGAGCAAGGCTAATGGATTGTCACAAAAGAGTAGAATAATGTTGGCAAAACAATAGCAGCACAAGCCTCAAGAAAGGAGGCTGCTCTACATCCCTTTTGTCATTATAGTTTGTATTTATCTTGTAACAACTTTGTCAACATAAAGACATATGCCACCAGTAGTCTATAGTGGTAGTATATAGCTAAGTACAATGATAAAAATTTCAGTGAAAATTGAAGATAAAACATCCCTTCTCTGATGCCACGGAATTAAGTCCAAATAGACAAAGCCAGAGTGTACTCTTTTATGGGTAAGAGAAGCTTATCATGGCAGCATCAAAGGAGATGTATTGTACTTTCAAATACAACAAATGCAACAAGGCAACATTTTGACCTAGATCATCTTAATGCTTTAGTGTAGCCATCTAGAAATAGCCAAATGTTTGTCTTTGTAGGAGCTGAAATTATAAAATTTATGGAGGCTTTAAATACCACTGCTTTCAACTTCTTACTATTCTGGTATTTATCAAAAGTGCATGGGCTTTATTTGGCATGCAGGAGTTTTGCAGGAGCAGTCACTGTGCAGGACTGCTTCAACACCCCCATAAACCCAAGATAGTGCAGATCTCATCAAAATAGACAGCTTCCTATCCTTCTAAATTTACCAGAGGGGCTGGCTTCTGTAAACAGTTCAGCTTGCTANCCAGAAGGGCTGGCTTCTGTAAACAGTTCAGCTTGCTAAAGCTTCCCCAGGACACCACATGCTCTCCTGCCACTGATATTCTCCTCTCTCTCTTCTTATCCACTGCCAGCCCTCCTTCTGCCAAGGGAAACTAAAAAACCAGTTCCCACCTCTCTCTGAGCAGAAGACATTCTGCATCTCAAAACAACAGAAAGGAGACACATGAAAACCAGAATTTCACCTCAATTATAACTGTTGCAGTTATTTTTAATACTAATTATATTCCACTTNACAGACTTTTGAAAGCTTTATAAACAGCAGTTAACGAGACTCTTCAACTAATTCAACTCTAACTCATTAAGTTTCACTTTCCACTGCAATAATATGGAGTGTATTATTATTAATATTAAAAATTCTCCCACTGAGACAGATACCCACTAATCTTGTCAAAAAACCACGTTGTACACCAAAGTGTACAATAAATGTACAGAAGTAAGCTTGCCCTATCTGATGAAGATAAACAGATTTACTCATCATATTCTCTCCCTTACTTAACACCCACTTTCAAGAAACGAATTAACCAGTATTTTCAAAAGCCACACAGAGATTCTTTCACTCTATGAAGAAATTTCACTGTTGGCAAACATTTTCCTGATGAAAATATTGAGGATGACAGGCAAAGGTGGTATGCCTAAAGGCCGTACAGATTTTGCTGTCATACTTATATATGGGTAGTAACTGAAGTGATCACAAATGAATAGGATCTACAGTACTTTAGTAATTTTGGAACTTTGTATTTCTCTGACTGTTATGCCAGTCTGCTCTGTCATGGCACGACTAATTCAAAAACATTAATGTGCTTTCTTCATGCAGCACTACCTTTGTGCATTTGTCAGTTTAGATATTGTTTGCAAAAATTTGTACTTTCTGTGCATCCACAGAAAGAAAATACTTTGGCTGTAAACTACATCTGCAGAAAATGGAAATGTCAGTCTTGCAAGATGTAAGTAAAGAATGCCGTGTTTTTCAGTCAACTCCTAAAAACACTTCTATCTATCCTGGCAAATCAAAGACAGAAAATACATGACTGGTAAACACTTATCATGAATAGCTGATTTGTTTTACATAAAGAAAACTGTTGAACTTCATGATTCATGCCTGTGATTTGGAGTGAGATATCTAAATAAAGAATTCTTTAAAGTTTACAGAACAAAACGTGTTACTGACTCAGTTCCAGAATAATGAAGGAGTTGGCCTAATAGTCTTGATGTTTCCAGTACCACTCAGAGAAAAGCAGCTCATTGGTCACCACCCCGATGTTTGAAAGTTTATCTCCCTTACACTGGTCAGTGTCTTTTTAACTGATATTAAATAATTTTTAATATCCAGCTGTTCATAATCAATTGCAATTTGCAGTTGGTGATAAGCACC
>VWYI01041438.1:0-27763 GCA_013399455.1 Anthoscopus minutus
AAACAAACAAAAATAAACTTCTTAGAAGATTGATTCTGTGTTCAAATGTTAAAAATCTTCCTAGGTAACTTCATCTAGTCTATTTGAGAGCTGATGTGGAGAGATTTCTAGGATTTTCTCTTCATCTGAACTCCTGTCCTGTACTCAAAGTTGCCTTGACTGATTGAGCAAGGTTTTAGATTATTTCTAATTGCCTTCACAACAAACAGTCCCATGAACTGCATCGAGACAANCAACAAACAGTCCCATGAACTGCATCAAGACAATTCAGAGTGCAAGAATGGGCTATAGATAAGGAGCATCCCAGGCACCTTGTGAATCTCAGTCTGTTGGAAGTGGGTTTGGGAGAGCAGCTTTGACAGTGACCTATGAAGAAAGGAAAGCAGGTGTTTAGGCCTGACTTAGCTGGTGTAAATGAGCAGTGACAGCAGTTTATCCTGGGCAGGTGACAGAGGTCCTGTGCTTGTGTGCTCCATGGAGAGAGGTGACTCCACAGGACAGGGCTGAGCAGTGGCTCCTTGGTGCTGGCTCTTTGGAGCCCGTCTGTCACCAAGATCTGTATAAACAACCTGAGGAAAACAGCCTCTTACTCATAGTGGATACCCTCTTTCCTTGTTCCTTTATGTTCTTGTGCTCCATTCTCATCACAGTGGAACAGAAAAATTCTTAGTTAAATATATCAAAGAGAGAGACAGGGAAGGGTCTGAATGCAAAGTCTTAACGAAACGTCTTAACTTTCTTAATTATCATTTCTCATCTTCATCTTAGATAAAAAGAACAGGATGAGTTTGTTTCGGGGCAGATTGCATTTCAAAACCTCTGTTGTTATTGTGTGTGGAGCTAAAGAGTTCTGAAGTAAAAGTGCAGTGAGCTGCAAGAGCCAAGGCTGTAAATTGCCTGTAGGGTTCTAATCCAAGAGAGCACTTGAACATGTTTATATTTTCAAGCTAATTGACTTTGAAAGTACTGTTCTGCTTGTGTGCATTTAAGTGTCTGGCATGTTTGAGTTTTACTAAGATCTCTAAGCAGTGGTAGCTCTCTTTGTGAGAAGGATCATTCTACTTCTGTCAGAGGATTTCAGAGAGGAGGTAAAACAAAGACACAAATAAAAGTAATATGAGTGATGTTTGAAAGAATACATGATGGTGAAACTGTCCTTGATGGTCTTCTGCCTACACTCCTCCTCTTAAAACTGTGGAGGCTGTGGAGAGGATATACAATGCTGTCACAAGAGAATGCTTTTGCAGCTAGTTTCCTCTTAGAACAGGATTAAAACTAATGAAAACAGTGGCTGACCTTCCTAGACTTACCTCCCATAAAAAGATTTAAGGCTTTTCACTCCATTTTTAAATCTATGCTCTTTTAAATTATAATAATAATAAATTACTTTCATACTATAACAGTGTCATTTAAGACATGTTTCTGAGGGATTTGTGGGACTTTCAATGTGAAATAAAAATAGTGTCCATTTTTTAGCTATTATCCCTTAGGAGCAAGATCTTGAAGTGATAAGTGGTACATCCATGGAAGGATTATCTTGTTCCATGNAAGTGGTACATCCATGGAAGGATTATCTTGCTGTTCCATGATCAGACAGCAAATCAAACACTGGAAATTACTAGAAAGTACACAGAAAGCAAACCATAGAGCCTCAGTATGCTACTGCATAAAGCTGCTGTTTGTTGTTGAGTACTCTATGCAGGTCTGATGAAAAATATTTAGCAAAACTGGAAAATGTAAGAGAAGGATCACAGGGATCACCAAAGGCCTCAGATGGCTTCTGAGTGAAGAACTACTGAGCTTGCTGTCTTCAGCTGTCACAAATGCCTGTCATGTGTCTCAAATAAGAGCTAAGGGGAGAAATTATAGAAATTTTCACCAGAATGTGTGATGTGGACGAGTGGTCAGGGTTCACTGTCCACTGCCTCTCCCACTAGCAGATGCACAGGGCATTGTATGAAGCTGGTAGAAGGTTTTTCACCTGGATGCTGGAGGCTGCCAGACCTGAGGAGCTCATTGCTTCAGGTGCCAGAACTTCACACTCCCTTGTGTTCTAAGAGACACTGGCCAGTGAGCACAGGAGAGCTCACTGATAGTTACCAGAAATACCCAAACTGTACCTGATTCAAGGTGTCCTTATTAACTCTGAGAGGTGCCAAGAGAGGATACAGAGAGATCTGCACCTACCATATCTGGAAAAATTGATCACAAGTGTTATTTAAATTAAAACAGCATTTGTCAGTCTCTCCTGTAGGTGCAGGATTTTTAATTTCTTTTCCTTGTTCATTGTACAAGAAGAAACCAACTGGGACATAAAAGGAAGTAGGAATTTTTGTTTTTTAGGAATAAATGTTGGGTCTGAGAAAATAATTCTTGAATGTTGCAGGATTTAAGTAGCCATGCAGTACCTCAAGGTGGCTACAAGAGATGTTGAGAGGGATGTGGAGTGACAGGATAAGAGAAAATGGCTTCAAACTGAAGGGGGCAGGGTCAGATTGGATATCAGGAAGAGATTCTTCCCTGTAGGTTTCTGGGACACTGGAACAGGTTATCCAGAGAAGCTGTGGATGCCTATTACTGGAAGTGTTCAAGGACAGGCTGTGTGGGACTTAGAGCAACCTGATCTAGTGAAAGGTGTCCATGTCCCTCTCCAAGGTGGGGGCCTTGGAATGAGATGTTATTTAAGGTTCCTTCCAGCACAAACTATTCTGTGATTCATTCTATGATTCTATAAGTAACTGGACACCAACTGTTCAACTGACTGGAGTGTTGGGAATGTGAGGGCATTCCATATAAACTGCCCCTAAAAATATCTCTACTGTTTTATGTATTTTAATTTTTCTCTCAAACATGTTATTTTTTAGCCTTATAAAACTGCCAGCAAATAGGAACCTAAATAAGTATGAAATAGCAAGTGCTTCCTCCATCTAATGAATATGAAAGAATGTCAACTTGAAGTCCTTTTTTCCATTGAAATCAATGTATTTTAATGGCTGGAGTGGGACTTGGCTACTGTTAAAAGCAGATTCAAAAGCCTTTTGTCTGAGCCCATCCTGTTGTTCAACAGTCAGCCTTTTCTAAGCACTGGGACTGAGAATTTTTGAGAAACATGCAAATTAGTTTCCTGCTTGCTGCTTGCAGATGATAAGAAAATCAGCAAAGTTCCACTTTTTTAAGATAAGGCAGATTATCATGCTCTGAGAGCTGCTAGGGCTGCTGGTGACAGAAGTGTCACACGAACAGCCAGTACTTCCACTGCTCTGTTTAGGTAACCCACCAGTATTCCTCATGGAGATTACATCCATGAGTAACCCCAGCAAATGTGTCATTAGTGCTGGATAAGCAGCCAGGCAGGATTCCTGCCTTTTGAAATCCTTCTCCTGTGATTATGCCTTGGACCAAAAGACAAGATGGAGCCTGCACAGAGTGCTTGCAGGTGATTCACTCTGGAGGGCATGTTAGGAGATTACCCTTTAACACCTGACTTGCCCTCAGGTTTTGGGCTTCTTCTTTGTTTGAGGATTTTTTACAGAGCCACTAACAGAGGAAAGCCTCAGCTTGTAGAATAAGATGAGTTGGAAAGAGAGGGAGAGAAGCACACAGTAACGTTATGCAGTTGCCTCATTTAATGTTGTGTGTGCAGAAAAGACTTCCAAAATAAAGAGGTTTTGATGAATAATTTCATAGAAAGGAAATGCTCAAGTTTTCTTAATGTTGCTACCAACTGACAGGGCTTACATACCAAAAAGATGCCCTGGGTGTCATAGATCTAATAATGTACCTGCATAATTGAGTGATTCTCAGAAAAAAAAAAAAGTAGATTAGTTTTAACAAAACTTTGAGTTGAATTTAGATCTCTTGGTTTTGTTTCCTTTTTCCTTTGCCTTTAGGAAAATACAAGGTTAAAATTTCCAGTTTAAATCCAGCCTCTTCATGCCAAAGCCTGTATGGCAGCATCTTAAATATCTAAATATTTGCATGCAGATAACATCATCTATCAGAGATATTTTAGGTTTTAAACAAGTCACACAACCCTTAATTTCTACAGATGTCTTCAATTCCACCTGCTAGAAGATGGACTATCCTGACTATTAATCTTGCATTGCAAAGCATACTTTTGCAATGGTGAAATACCAGGAACAAACTTGACCCAATGATTATAATCTGATCGTAAACTGGATTTAAACCTCTATTTATGAGAGGCTAGGCACAAAAAGGAAAAGGATGTTAGTGGACATGACAAAAGAGAGTTCTTTGCATGAACTGTTTCCTAATTTACACCATACTCTATCAGAAAATAGCCGAGGTTATGAAATATGTGTATATATACACACAAATTCTCCTTTGTGTGGCTTTATTTCTCCTTAAGATCCCACCTGAAAAGTGTAAATTATTTTTCAGTTCTTCGTCTCTTTCTCCAAACTGAAAAACAAAACATTTATTAATGTTTGTACAATATTATGTTTAAAATGAACCCTGGCCCTAATTAAAGCTTTGAAGTAGTATAAAAGAAAGAATGGCCAAGTAACTACTTTAATCTTCTTGAAATGCTGCTAGAAATTCACATTAGGCATTAAAACCCAGTGGAAGGAGGTGAATGGGATTCAGCTACTTTTGTATAATAAATCTTGGCACAGATTTCAGTTTACTCTTCCAGCTTTTGTTTAACTTGAGGCAAGCAGGTATTTCCCTGTCTTCTTTGAGTCTTGGAATTCCAAATATAAAATTCCATTACAGGATACTGTTGCCAGTGTTGGCAGTTCAGCCAGTCTGTGTCATTAGTGTATAAGAACCTGAAAGACTGTATTGGGCAAACTAACCAGTGGCATAAATCACCTTGTCCAAGCTGAAAATGTCAAACTGAATAATGACTCTATGAATCATGGGAAGTCCATTTTCCAGCTTTATCTGTCTTGTAGTCTAGCAGTGACTTTCATCCCAACAGCACGGGTACATCTATGAAAAAGCCTGTCAAAACACAGTGTACTTCATGTTCCCTGTCACCAGAGTGCAGTGGCAAGTTAATGGAGGGAATTGGGTCATCAGATTTTGGAAAGGAGGGGATTTACTTTGAGAAGTGTGGGAATCTGTGGAGGTGGTTCCTATTGTGAAAGTCCACTTTTGATATGATCTTTGATCTTTGATCTTTATATCCATATAGTCTTGGATCACAGTAACTCCTGCTGTATTGTATTACATACAGCTGTTCAGCAAGCAGGGAAGAGTAACTTTCAAAAAGATATAATTTTGTCTCTTAAAGAAGCTGGTACCTTTCTCTTTTCTTTTTGTCCTAAATCTTTCCTGGTGACTTGGTGTACATTGTTCAGCTGTCTCCTCATTTGTTGAGTCAAGCCAAGCTGTCGTCAGTCAGTGGGGAAATTCTAATTTCTGTTTATAGGGCAAGCATAGAAAGTATCTGTGTGTACAGTGTGTTGTATATCACTTTTCATTCATCAGATTGTGATTCTGGTCTTGAATCTAGCCCAATAGAAAACATTTTAAGGGCCAGGATAACCTCACTTGACAGCTCTAAAGTTGTATTTAATGAACAGCTGTGTAATTACTGCCTTTCTTATGTAGCTTGAGCTGCTGAGCTGTTTCAGCTTATGCCAGTTCCTTTGGATCAAATTTGCATCTGTCTGGTAGTGCTGTTTATGCTTGTCATGGTGCTGGCTGTGACCAGCTGGGAATGCTGGTGGAAAAGCCTCATCCCAGCAGCACACATCTGACCCCTTGTTTCTTCCAGTGGAGAGAGGTGATAGAATTGTTGCCATTTATACAGTGTCCAACATCCTTTGTAGAGATATCTCCTGATGTGATTAAATAGTTGCATAATTATATGCTTTTCAACACTGTTCAATGTATACAGCTGTCATGAACCTCCCACTGACAGTACTGGCATGTGTTGTATAGCTTCTGCAACACCTTACCTACCATCAACAATATTGCCATGATAATTAACTTGATTCAGAACCAGAGCTCATTTTGCAAATCCTTGTCATTCAGGATTTTGTTTTGCTAACCAATTTCAATTTGTATTCCAGGATTTGTAGGCAATAGTGATGTACAGTATCATTTGCATTCACTCCTAGGATTAGTAAATAATAAGTAGGAATCAGTCACTTTCAGAATGAGTCATTCTTCACCATGACAAAATCAATAAAAATAGGTGCAAAATGTGCTGTTCCTTTGTAGGTCATCTAATAGGAGCTTCAACAGAATAGTCTGTATTGAGTCAGGCTTTTCCTGTTTGTAAAAACAGAAAACATATGATGCAACCCCAAAAAGCAATTTAACTCCACCCCAGTAGTGTCAGACTTACCCCTGAAGAGTCAGGGACAATTGTGTCATGCCTTAAAATGCCTGCCTTGCAAAGAACACACTGCTTGTTTCTTATATTTTACAAACCTTCTAATTCAAGCTGTGACCATAGTGTGCTTGGCTTCGAGCTTCCATTTCAGACTTCATCTTCTTTTTGTGTGCTGATAGCCCTCAAGTGACAGAATAACATCTTCAGGGAGCACTAAGGCAGCTGATCCTGCTGGAAGTCTTAGTTGTCCATGAGTGCTGTAACCAGGTTGAAGGTTAGCTGAGCCCAAATTGCAAAAAACAGAGAACTAACCACAGAAACACATGCTGGGTCCTGCTGGGCTTACAGCTTAAGATAGATTCTCACCCACAGTTCCAGTGAGCAGCTCAGTTCTGAAACAGTTTTGTACTTTATGAAACAGTGGCTGTGTGCAGAGCCAGCTCATATCCTTGTGTGTTCTTGGGATATACAAATTCAAAAAATATTCAAATTTAAAAATAGCCATCCTCAAAGAGCTTCACACAGATTCAGCTCACACATCGTGGAGTTTCTGCAGAGCCACATTTTCTGTGTCACATTACCTAATTCTCAGAGACATCCCAGATACATGCAGTGTGATACAAGGAATGCAGAGACACTCTTGAAACTCTGCTGAGGTAGGCTCAGGTCTAGCACAACACAGGAAGGCTCTGGCAATATCTCAGCAGTACTGCTGTCCATGTAATCCAGGTTTTTCAAGAAGCCACGTGATCCTTGCTTCTAATCTCCCTGACAGTTGGAGAGTTACCTGCCTGCATGATAGATAGTTGTCACATTCTATTTCCAAATGGATGTCTTTCTTTCTTTCCATATTCAATGAGAAAAAACAATGAAAACACTACTTCACTGTAACCAGCTGACTTAGTGCTTTTGCTGAAACTGTTCTCCTGCCATTTGTATTTGATTTTTTTTATGAGCTCTGCTCCATGATGAAGGTAAGATCATCTTCCTGTCTCATCATTCTTGTTGAGACACTCTAGCCAAGCTTCTGCGCTCCTCCATTCATCTGCCCTTTGTCCATCACAGTGAACACAGCTTTCTTGTTCCATCCATTGTAATTCACTTTATATTATTGTGCCATCAGCTTGTGCAGTGCAAGTGAGATAACATATTCACTTGTCTAATTTTTTTCTTCTGTTCACTGATTACAGCCTTTTTCATAGGGGAAATGCTCTGTCAGAATCCACAGGCCACTCTCTTTTCTTCCCCACAGATCATCCTGTAAGAGTTCCTTCTGCCTTAGTCCCTGCAGTGCACAGCCAGGCAACCAAAGACTAGAGAGCTGGCAAGTTGAGATGATTCCTTACTGTTCAAAGCTATCTGTTACCTCAGTCTCTTAACACCACTCTTTTGTTTGCCTTTTGTATTTTGTCATCCTCCACTGTGAGTTTGGCAGGAAGGACAGTGCTTTTGTTGGATAGTTGGAGCACCTTACTTGTTTGGAGACTTCAAGCACTAATATTAGATAATTAACATGCAATAAAGAAGGGTTTGTAGTGTTGCATTATTGTTTATATTTGCTGTTGAGAGGAAAGAAAGAGCAGTTATCATCAGTTATGGGGAGAGGAATAGCTTTTACTTTCTAAAGCAGGAAAATATGGAGAATGCTTTTGTTTGTCTATCCACATAGAATCCTAATTAATAATTTTGTACACGTATATAGGCAGGCAATAAAAAAAGAAGAATTTTGTTGTTGCCCATTTTTATTTTCACATCTGGAAAGAAGTCAAGAATGCCTAAAATGTTTGTCCCACATTTCCTGCAAAAAGGAGGTATTTTTGTCCGCATTGCAGGAAGATAAAAAGACAAAAAATTAATCTTCAGAATAAACTGTGTCAAAAGTTATTGTAGGAAAAGGCAGCTTTTTTCCCATAGTAACTGCTTTGCTGCCCTAACAGCAGCAGTATTTGTTAACATTAGTCACAGCTGGTTTGCACCTCTTGCATTAGCCCACATGCACAGGATACAAATGGAAAACCCTCATTAGAACTTACTGTCACACAGCTTAATGACACACTTCTGGCCTGTTCTTTTGTATGTTTTGTGTCATAATAACTTTCACAGTTTAATGAGATTTAGCATTCCCTGTGCTTATTTTTGCAGGCACACTAGACAAACATGTAGAACTAGAGAAACTTGTGGCCAAGTTCCTTGGTGTGGAAGATGCTATGGTGTTTGGCATGGGCTTTGCAACTAACTCAATGAATATTCCAGCCCTTGTTGGAAAGGTGAGTACTTCCTTCAGGAACACGTAGAACAATCATTTATTAATTGTTTTAACTATTGTTGCAGTATTCTGGGCTTTCAGTGAGTGGAAAGGCTTGATCAAGGAACAAAGCTTGGTATCAGGAATGTGTGAGTCATAAAGCTGATGACTTTGTGACTTGAAATATGCTCCTTTGTCATTTGTGCTAGCACTCAGGATTGCTATCACACATACCTAACAGCTGCTTTAGGATAAGTGATACAGCTTTCTAGCTCCTCTTAATTGAGTTTCTTCTCCCTAAAAAGTAACCAAATGTTGAATCCCATGTCCAGGTGTTGTGGGATGAAGTATTTAGGCTACTCCCCAAGATTTTGCCCAGCTGCCTGTGATGAAAGCTGATGATTAGGATAGTTTTTACAACACTTTGAGAAAAGGAAAAGCACAGTGCTTAGAATTTCTGGTAAACAGAGATCCAGCCAGCCCTGCAAAGAAAGCTGGCAACAAATGCAAGTCTAAAGCTGTGATCATGTTACAAAAGTTGGATTCTTACTTGGTGCTGAAGGGATCTCCTCTCCAATTTGGAGTACCTAACTCAAAGGCATGGATATCCCTCATCCTGTCACTGGTAACTGCAGACATCACAAACAGGCATACTGCTGATAGCTGGAAAGTGGGAAACTCCTCCTAGCTCCAGGTGTGGAGCAGTATGAGGTGTGCCATGCAAGCACAAAACGTGACCTCCCTCCTGGTGGAGGTGGAATGAATTCAGTTTGAGGTGAATGACCGAGACTTCTGAAACACCAGCACAGAGTGAAGTCACTTCACTCACTGTTGAAGATGGCTGCAGCTTTTGCAAGATTTCTAAAATACATGTAGCCAAGTGTTGGGCAGGGAGAGTTGCTTGAGTTGTCCAGAACATGAACTTCAGTCTGTAGCAGTGCTGGAGAACTTGTCCAGCAGTTTTGAAGGGAACAAATACAACAGAGAATTAATGAAGGTACATTTATGAAATTGCAGATATCCAGTGTGAGATACTTGTCTTAGCTATATAACAATTTTCCCTCCCTCACCTGGCTTCATGTAGACATTCAAGCTTCTGTCAGAGGTGGGATATTAAGATATAAGTGGCACAAATAAAGATACTACTATATGTAGTTTTAATATATGTGTGTGTATGTATATGTATATATTTATATACAAATAAATTGGTATGTATTATTATGTATTTTATATATATATTACAAATATTATTCAATGTTTGATTTACTCCTATGCTTTCCTCTATAATTAAACCAAGTAGCTACATTTTCTTGTCAAGTTGTATCTACATTTACTGTTAGTTCTGCAATCTCTAGAGTGATTGTGTGAGTATCTCTCAACCTAGATCTATGATTCCAGAATAAGTTTTCACTTAATTATATGTTGTCCTTTGGGTAATGAAACACAGCAAAACATGTTAAATAGAAAGCAGAGCTAAACAAGGGTTCAAGCTTGAATTTAAACTGTGAGTCCTGCCCCTTGTTAATATAATTATACTTCTCCTGTATTTCTATTTTCATTTCTAAAAACAAAATGAGTTTTCAACTGAGTTAATTAATAAAAAGTATACTACAGGTCAACTCTATATGCATTTACCAGAGGAAGACTTAGTTCCTAAACTTCACTCACATCTTAATGGAGGTGGGACTTACAAAGCATCAGTCTTTCCTGATCTCATTTCTGCAGTCCAAAGTGCTGATGTCAGTCCAGCTTTAGTATTACTCCTCCTTACACTACTGTCATACAGTCTTTATATGTGAGGTGGTGGCTGCATTTTCCTTACCACCCAAAATGGGCTGTAACAGGTGGTAGAGGAAGCAACATCTCCTGATTTTGCTGTAAAGCAGTCAGTCTTTTATAGGGGTTATTTGCTGCTTTCCAGTGACAGGAAAGATTGGATCCCTACATACCACCTGGGAATGCCTGAGAATCTGATCCCACTATTTCAGCCTGCCTTTGCAGTACACCTCAGCACCTTCAGGAAAGTGGCAGAAAATTCATTTCATGTTAAATCCTTACAGCTTAATAGGTGCAAAGCTCTGTCATAGACACATGGGTATGCTGGCACACATGTGCACACGAGTCAGCAGCCTCCCAGCTCCTGCAGGTGCTCACTGTACTCCTTCTCCACAGGGCTGCCTCATTTTAAGTGATGAGTTGAACCACACTTCTCTCGTTCTTGGTGCGAGGCTTTCAGGTGCCACTATTAGAATCTTCAAGCACAATAGTGAGTATTGAAGTTGGAAAAAATTTAGACACAGTTATGTGCACCTCAAAGGCAAGAATGATTTCTTTCAATTCTTACCTTGCTGTCAGTTCCCAAGTGATACTCTTGTCCAGGCAGGAGGATCAACTTTTTAATATTTTGAGTGGTTTTTTGATGGGAAAAATTAATAGTGGTTTCTGATGTGAAAAGTTAATAATGCAATACTATGATTGCTATTGTGTCTTTTTGACTTGCTGAATGATTGTGTGCTGTCACAGAAGTTTTATTGTTATTGTCATTGTAGCCCAAACCATAGAAACACACTTACAAAAACATGCCTGTCTCCAGCAGATTCAGTGAAACCAGAATTACATTAATGTGTAATGTTAATTACATTATTCCTTTAAAGTGGCTTTCCTTTAAAGCTGTTCCTCTGAATTCCCAGGGATCTAATGGCAAAGATGCATATCAACAGCATCATCCCAAATAGTCTTTGAAACAGAATTTTAGTACAGGAATCACAAATTAACTTTGCAATTGTATAGTTGTCTTCTAAAATGCTCATGCTCTTTAACTTTTATTTAGTTAATGCTGTCAGAGACATTGGGAGTGCCTTTAATGACAAAAGTTTGTTCTTTTCCCTTATTCCCCATTGCAATTCCCTTTTCCATCCTCACTGCTGCCACCAGGCAGTGATTGCAATAAAAATGCAGAAGCTAGTCAAGTGGTGAGAAATGAGAAGAGTGGTCTGATTACCTTTCTTAATGGCTAATACAATCCCTTCTCTTTATTAAGTGTTGTGTTCAGCCCCAAGGGGAGCAAATATGAATTATGCATATGTTGTAAAAGGCCTAAGGATGAGTTGGAATGAAAAGCACACTATAATTTTAATATAAGATGTTGTTGTAATTAATATCAATTCATTATTTGAGCAAGAAGCAATTTCTGGAGATCATTCAAGGATTAAAGACCATCTGAAAATGAATATTTTTACAGAATTAATTATTCATAGATTAACCTGTAGCATAGCCCAACTTGGTGCACTTCCACAAATCTGGATATGCCGAGCATGGTTGCCACATCAGTCTCTTCTCAACTTTTCCTTGATTGTTCAAAGCCTTATCCCATTCAATCAGGCTGCATCATATCTTGCAGGTTGACCTCTTACTACCCAAATCCAAACATTCTCAGCCTCTTCACCCACCTATGTTGTGTGCAGTCCAGCTGGCTTGTGTCACTTCCCAAATAATTTCAGAGAACATTCCAGTCTCAGGAGTGCATTACTCTCAGCTGTGAAGATATCACCTGGAGCTATCATGCTTTAAGGAATTCAGTCTCAAACCATCTCTCAATATCTCATTCTCCTCCCCAGAACCTGATACCTAACCCCCCTAATGTTGCACTGACAGTGCAAATTAAAGCTGATGCTCTTCTGAATAATGGGTGAACCTCATAATAATAGTGAGCTACCCAAACCGCACTAATCTAGCACTGGAAAATGCGGAAAGTTCCATTAAGGATCTTGGCAAACTTCAGTGGAAGCCTATCCAAGTTGCTTTAGAAAAACTCTTTGGTTTCTAGATTAGAGATCTTTTTTGCCAAAGACAGTCTTGTATGCCATTGCTGAGACATCACCTTAACTTATTTCCAAAATGAAACTGTGGAAACTTTTGCAAATACTGTTTGGAATTGAGTGGTAGCTTTTGTTGTCACAATTTTGTAGTCTTGAGCCTAAGCTGCGTTTAGAGAGCACTTTATATGAAGAGCTTCACATGCTCATGCTTTCTCTCAGCCTGCTCTGAGTCTCTCAGCTTGTTAGTTCTATGGTTAGAAAGTTGTGTCTTTTAATATTTCCTTAATCATACCTGAGTTACACATCACTAACAACTAAAATCACACTTGCAGAGATGTATGTATGTGCCTTTCACTGTGAAGGAAACAGGATATGTTTTGGAGGAGATAGCAGTGGAAAGCATAACCCAGCAGGGCTGCCTTTGTAGGATGCATACTTTCACCCAAAATGGAGCAGCCAGCCTTGTGCCCTCTGAGTCTGTCAGGGAGTAGTGTGACACAAGCCAGTACAGCAAAAAAAATTAAAGGTCAATAAACTGTATTAATTAAGTAACCAAAAATTCCAGCTTGGCTTGGGAGGGTTCTTTTCAGTTAGACAGATGTTTGTTTTGTTAGACCAGAGCTGTATTGCTTATGCTCCCAGATTCATTCTTGCTAATGTGTGGGTATGTGACATATACAGGCATGCCCAAATTGTCAGTGTGCTCATGCTGTCGTTGTCGTGCTTAGGCATAGGGGAATTGAGCCATGCTCTGTGTCACACTGCTTGGTGTGAATGCAAGGTTCCTTGTGCTGTATTGACCTTGTGCATGAATAGAAAACTTTGCACTTTAAGCTACTGCTTTAGGATCTTTAATAAGCATTGATTTCACTATCAGGTTCTAACAAGTGTATAAATCTGTTTCCTCTTTCCTTTCCCTGCTCTCTTATGGAAAAACTCTTTGTCAAAAGAAGAATGATACAAAACTTTGTTCTATGATAAAAATATTTCACAGAGAAGAGAGTAAAATCTACCACTTTAAACTTCCTATGAAGTGCCTTCATTGTTCAAAGGCTGTGCTACAGCTAATTCTTTAAAACTGTTACTTTATTTCAAAGCATAAAATCTGTAATAGAGGGTTGATTTATGATCTTTCAAAAGTAAATAATTATTGTTTTATTATTAATAGAGAGTTATTTCATTTGTAAGACGAGAAAGATTACCTTAATTATGTATAATGTAGTTCTTATTATTACAAAAGCTAATGAAGTTCTATTTCAATAAGTGGGTAGCTCCCTTACACATTACACTTTCCATAAAAAATCTGAATAGTGTTTCTAGAACAGACAAAATCCTTAGACCTCTATGCTTTTCCTAGGTGAAATAAAAGGCATCTGAATGTCTTTCCTTTCTGACAAAAACATTGCATGGGTGTATGAGAAGGTTTTCAAGCCTTAAAGAGAATAGTAGAACAAAAATGTGCTGTGGTCCTATAAGTCTGTTTTTATTTGGACATAGGAATGTGCCTTGCATCCTGCCTTCCAGTGGACAATCCCTTCCTAGTAAACAGACAGGAATTTACAGGGGGTAAAGAGAGAAATGCACAGGCACACACACCTACCGATCGTCTGCAAGAGAAATGTAAGAGAAGATTTCATCCTAGCCCTATAACTAAAAAATACTGAAGAGGGCCATCCCTTCCTATGGGCTCTCATTAGCACTGTCTGTATTCTTCACCCTGCTAAGGGCATAGCAGTATTGACACATGGCTTTTGGCTTTTCATGGAGTTTTCTGTGTCAAGCATATGTGAGGTTTTGTGTGTACAAGCAGCAAAGTTCATCTCCCTGGAGCCCTTGCTCTGAATCACAGGTCTAGGGGATTTAATTTTTTTTTTTAACAATTTTATTTTAGGGTCTAAACAGTCCTAAATGTATGCAGTAGTGTTTTAATGGACTAAGATCATTCTGACCTGTCTTTTGTCTCCCCTGCTGTGGTGTGTGCACCACTCAGGTTACCATTTCCCAGGCAGAGATTTGTTTGGGAAGATAGGGAAGAGCTGTGTTGCTGCACTGGAATGCAGGCAGCAGCACAGCCCAACAGCCTGTGTGCAGTGGGATAAGGTGGGAGACTGAAACATCTCCCCACTACTGGGGCAATAGTGGCCTGGCTTTGATTTTTTGCCAGAAGGTGTCTGATGTTACCCTCACTAGCCTTGGGCTCCAGGGGGTCTCTTCCACCTTCCCCAAGTGACAGGCTTGGGGGTCCTTCAGCTAAATGGAGGCTAAGCTCAGATGTTTTTACTTCCTGGCTCAGGGAGAGATTTACTTATCACCTGTAGGTTTTTAGTATTTTTTGGGTTTTTCTAATTTCTAAGGCAATCTTTTAAGAACACCATTTAAAAGCCCTTTTTCAGGACCTCTTACCTTTATCTGGTTAAGTATTAGCCAAAATCCTTGACCGTTCCAATAAAACCTGAAAAGCAAAACCAAATATTTAACCATTAATCAGTCTGTGATTTTATCAAGGGCTTTCTCTCACAGCAGTTCTGCATCTGGTATCAGGTGTTCCTTCAGTTATCAGATGAGGGTGTTATGGACTGACTATATCCAAATGAGTTTTGTTCTTATCACCTGTAAAAGAAGGCACCATACAAGGCTTAGGATCTGTTTATTCTTTCTAATTCTACCTCATTTTTCCTATGTAGCATCAAGCAACTCAACTGCAGTCTCGTTTTCACATTTAAATTTGCAATTGCATGAACAGTCTGTGGGAATATTGTGACAAGGTACAGAACACAGGCCATGGGAAAAAATATTTCTAGTTCTCTTCATTGCAGGGGCATTTCACTGAGCAGTCAGAACAAGTGATCCTATGAGGAAGGCAGGGAATTGCAAAGCATAACCAAGCACGTGGATTAGGTGAAAATCCAGCCTGGGAACTGGTGCTTCAATCCACATCTGAAACGGGATCAAGGGCAATACACTCCTAGCTCTTCCTTAGGCACCTTTTCAATGTTGTGAAAGTAGTAAAGGATTTTTTAGTTTCTCACAGATCAAGTGGTTGATGAAAGTGTGTGATATAGGTGTGAGCTGTCCACGTTTCCATACAAAATACAGTTCCCAGCTTGGACAACAATTGTGAATTTATGTAAATCCAACTCTGGCATTTCTCAGTCAAATTACTGCTTTGGAGTTCAGAAACAAGTGCCATGAGGACACCTTAAAGAAAATGCACAGCTTCCTGGAGGAGTTGTAGTTAATATTGAAGGAACTTCTATGTGGCAGAAGGCCTTCACCTTTCAGTGCAAATATATTGTCTAGCTAAAAAGAAGGAAAGAAAAGGAAATTAAAAAAACAAAAGTGGTAAACTAAGTGCAACTAATTAAGCAAGCAAATAAGATAGGGGGGAAATGACAGAGTTAAAAAAACAGTTAAAAATTAGAAAAGGATCTCTTTGTTTGCAAAACTCAAAGAGTTTGTGGTGGCTTAGTACAGGATGGTTCCTTAATTTTTAATTATTTTCCCAAGTGTGTAGGTAGCCCTTGAATATCAGAAGGGAGGGCAGTGATATAGCTATTGCAGAGCAGGATGAAAAGCACATTACCCACTGGAGTTTTGTGTTCCTTGAAGCTTCTGGCCACTATCAGAGACAAGATTGTTGCCCAGAGAGGTGGACTGCACCTATCCAGTTGGGTGTGTAATTCCCTGTGACACATGCAGACGCCACCACGGCAAGGAGACTGGTCTGTCCTGCTCCCTGCATGCTGCCTTTGCCCTCTCTGCTTTGAGAAAGTCACATCTGACTTGCCAAGTGTGAACAGGGAGTTTTCTTCAGCCGGTGCCCTTTACTTTCAGAGAGATTGGTATTTATTGAGGGGCAGGGAAGGGAAGCCCAGGCTGTTTCTGTGGCTGCAGTGATCACTGCTCCCACGTTCCAAACAAAGATATTCGTGTGTAGCCACAAGGTCTATGCCAGCTTGCATGAGAGTGCAGAAGGGGAGAAACTCAAAATCAGAGTTACAAGTGCAAAACAAAAAGAAGAATGTGACAAGAGTAATAGCAGCCTGTTTATTTTAATTAAACAGGATTCAGCTGACATCACACAGGAGGTTTCCAGCCCACGCAGAGGAATGGTGATGACATCCCCAGCATTACAGTGTAAGGATGAGGGGTGGAGACGCCGTGTCTCCCTGAGCATGCCGTGCTCCCTCCGGGAGCCTGCTGTCCCGCCTGCACTGCAGGCAGCATGACACGCTGCCTGCCCAGGTCCAGACTCGCTCCAGCCCACTGGCAGTTTGTGTTCTTGGTATTACTCTTGAAGTAACCATGAGAGACATAATCCCAGACAAGGATTATGCAAGTCCACCAACCCACTGATAGATCCACTGTCCCCTCTTAGGAAATTTTATCCTTCATATCTGGGTGATATGGTATAAGAAGAAAGTGGAAGGTGAAACATGGATAGATTTGGTTGTGCTTTGACTGATTAATCAAGTCAAATTCTTAACACTACCTCCTGGGCTGGTGAGCAGTTGCTGGCCACTGCCGCTGAAAACCCTGGGCTGGTGATGGTCAAATAAGGAAGGACTGTTATTTTCTCTATAACTGGTTATTCAAGATGGACTCGTGCAGCTCATCATCTTAATGCCCTAATGTCTCTCAATCTAACTATATTTAATGGGTAAATAATTTGATATCTGAAAGTCACCTGGGGTTGCACTGTTGTTTTTCCTGCCATTCAGTATATCTCACTTCCAGAAAAGCTTAAGTACAAGCACATATAGCACTTTGTTTTCACCTCGAAAAACAGAAGCAGCCTTTTGTGGGGAATACTAAAGGTTACAGATTTTTTCTTTCTGCCTATTTTCCCTTTCCAAATGAGGTACAGAGTTAATAGGTCAGTAAAATTTATTTGCACCTGAAAAAATTATATGTTGACTATTACAGGTTTCAGAAAGGGTCACACATACATGGTTTTCAGAATGAGACATCAAAAAGAAAGTGAGATATCCCTGATCCTGCAAACAGATGCGTTCTTATCCTGTACTCCAGCAGGACTATATTATGTGTAAATAGGGAAAAAAAGAGAAACTCATCCCTTGGAGTGGTTTTCCCCAGTCTCATATTCCACAGTAGTTTGAACAAAGGACCTGTTCACAGCCATATTGTTTTGAAACAGAATAATATACATTTCACTTCATCTCCTCTTTCCTTTTTCTTTCCTTCTCATGTGAATGTGCTAAACCAACTGAATCTTCAAGCCATGCTTTTAGCTCAGAGGCAGAATGACTTCTCTGAAGTCAAGAGCCAGTCTGGACTGATACATAGACAGAACACTGAATTGAAAAACCTTGTGTGATTCAGAAGAGGGTTTCAAAAGTCCCAACAGGATTTAGATGACAGTGACATCAGTAGAGAAAAATTTGGTGGAGAAAAGGAGGTGTCCAAATTTTACTGTGAGTTCTCTGTCATCCTGAACCCTTTAAGAGGACTTCTAAATATTATCTGCTCGAAACAAAAGAGAGCATGAGCAGCTGCAAACGTTCAGCTTGGTTTTAACTTTCCCTTATAAAGCACCAAAGAACTTTTATTTCCTTGATTGCCATCTAGTGGAAAGTGTGCAGTCTGCATCACATCATTCCTAGCAGCATTCCCATCTTGTAGCTCACTGAGCTGTGCAGGCCATTGCAGCACTGAAACAAGGGGCAGCTGATACTGTCCATGCCTATTTTGTGTTTGTAGAGTTCAGCAGGGACTTGCTAGGTCAGGTGCAGAGTGGCAGTTTCGTTGCTGAGAACTCTACCTTCCATCAATGTCGCTAAATGTTGCTAGCAAGAGGTGAGCCATCAGGATGTGGAAGGGTTCAGGTCATCACCTGGCCATTTCTCAGGGCACAGGTTACTCACAATGAGCAGTTAATGTGCAAATGGCCCCGTTCCCCTTGGGCAGAAACCAAACTATGGATCAATATTAATATTTCTAAAGTGGTTTGGGTTCTTTTCCTCAGGACAATTCATTTTACACATCAACTTTGTGCTGTTGTGGAAGGCTGTATCAGCTGAGTTGTGCTGCTGAAGCAAATAGGATTATATTGTGAAAAAATGCCATTGATTTTCTCAGCCTACAGTTTGAGCTGATCTGTAGTGTTTCCTGGGTATTATGAGACTCCGTAGGATGTTCTCGGAAAACATTTTGAAATGCCAGTCTGGATTCCTGAAAAGTGCCAGAACAATGCATTTTGAAGAGTGTCCATTCACTGGAGATGCCAGAATGCTGGTGCATTGAGAGTCACACTTGGCCTGACCCCGATTTCTGTGGTATTTTTTCTTGTTTCTTCCATCTTTTTCAAAATTTAAATGGCTTTCCTTCAACAATATTTTTAGATTATCTACACTCAGCCCTTAAGGAAGCGGCTTAGGATCATAACCTTGTTCCAAACCTCCTCATACTGAAGCCTCACGAGTGCTAAGCATTTAGGCACCAAATCAGTGTATCCATGCCATGTGCTTCTATCCACCTGCCTCCTCCTCTCTCATCAGCAACCTTCCACTTGCTTTCCTTCTTGTGCAGGACAAAGACTTCTCTTGCTGCCATCCTGATGTGCTTCATGCAGCCTTATCAGAACCTTTGCTGAAGAAATGCTTGTTGTCCATGAGCTTGTGATTGGAAAGCAACCAAAAGTCACTATTGAAACCTTGATAAATTATGAGTATCAGCAGCCCCTACACTGCTGGCAGTTAGCCTCAGTACTGAAGCAAACTGATTCTCTTTTAGCTTTAGATACAAATGTATGCCAAGTATTTCTAGAAGTTTCCCAGATCAGGTGCATAACTGGAAGCTTTTCATCACTCTTCTTGTCACTAAATTGTCACACCAATGAAAGGAATTCTTAGGTCTTGCCTACTGATAGAGGACGTTTATCTATAAGACACTTCATTTTATTTTTTAGCATTGTCTTATTCTGTGTAGGAAAAAAAGCACCCAAGAGAAAATTGAAAGTTCTTGAGAAAAATACTTGTTAATGTTTTTCCTTCCTCCTTTTCCTTATTTTAAATAAAGATATGCAGAGCCTCGAGAAGTTGCTGAGAGATGCAATAATATATGGACAGCCTCGCACCCACAGAGCATGGAGAAAAATTATCATCCTCGTGGAGGGCATTTACAGGTATAATTCTGTTGTAAAAGATGAGTATTCTGTCATTTCTGAGGACAGAATGATGAACTCAATGGGGCCAACTCTGACTGAATGTCAATCTCTGAATCTTAATGAAAGTGGAATTTACAATAACATTCTGTGATCTCATAAATATGTTGATTTCTATTGTGACAGCCTGAACTTTTCCATCCTGTAGCTCCAGTTAGATCCTGAACATTGTTCCAAATGATTTAGCAAATCACAGTAGAGTGGGAAATGTACTGGGAGCATTTCAGGTAAAGTGATGTATGTTGTAGCAGATGTGATAAAGTTGGTGGAGCTGCAGGTGGAGTAGAGGAGTTCTGCTAAGTGAGCAAGCTGTGCTTTCTGGAGTTGTTTGTTACGTGTGGGCAGAACAAAAGACAGCTACACAGAATGGATTAAGCTCTGCATGCCCAGTTCTTGTCCAGCTGCTGAATTCTTAACTCTCAAGCTAAACTTAGGTTAAGTGATATCAGAATCTTTTTAGTAACTAGTCCTGGATCTAATGAACTCACACTTTAACAAGAAAATTGAAAGACTGGCTTTCAAAGAATTATATAGGTCTAATCCCTGGAAGAATTCAAATGAGAGAAGTGCCTTTGAGAACCCATCTGATAATAGCAGCATCAATAATGCAATGTAACTACAGAGCACCTCAGTCAGAGAGCTATGGTGCATTCAAGTGGTGCAGCTCACACCCAGCCAGAAAGGCAAACAGTCACTGGAGTTGAGCAGCAAAGCAGAGGCACCAGCCATGCTCACCATCCTGGGCTTCATCCTGGCAACTGCTCCAGTCTGGAGAAGGCCATTGGGAAGGCAGCCAGGGAGCTCATGGAGGGGGAGCCACCGATAGGTGGGAGTTGGAGAAGAGAAAGGCAGGAAGGGCTGGAGAAGCCAGGGTTTGGACAGTGAGAGGGTTTGCAGGGATCTAGGCAAGGCTACTGTGGGGATGGCAGGAGATGGGGGAACAGGACAAGGGTGTTTTGGGAGTAGCAACACCTGCCCCAGAGAGAAGGAAACCAGAACTACTCATTCACAGGACATGACAGGGTTTATAAAAGTGGCATTAAAACTTTATGTGTAGGGATTGTATCATGTGTTGCTGAAATACAGCCAGTCCGGATGGGCAATCACTTATGCCATTTTACTGCAAAATGCTGGCACAGCTTAGCCAATTAGCGTTTTTTTTGGAAGAAATCTTTTATGATCTCATGTCATCACAACTTCATAGTTGTCAGTGCTTTCTTTTTGCCTAACGTTTTCCATCTGCAAAGAGACCAAATCAGTCCTTATCTAAACACCTGTCACTCAGAGGTGAAACAGGTCGGCAGCAGATCAGCTGATCCAAAGCAGGCTGAACGTGTCCTTTCAACCAGAATAAACAGAGCAAAACTACAAATAAACATCTCTTGGGACTACTAAAAGAAAGCTCAGATTTAAGGACTTTGATCATGCAGAAATTAAGTGGACCACCAACATTTCACTGACAAATGTTCCCATTGGTTACACGGCTGGCAGAAAAGGCTCCAGCTGCTGAGCTTTGTTCACTTTTAAATCCATTAGCACTAGGGAGCAAGAAGGTAGACTGGTGACACAAAGGCATGGGTCAGCCCAAGCAGTGGGACAAACCCACTGTCAGCTATTTAACTGTACTTAGTCATAACTGTATTTCCAGATTTATGTTTGGTGTAGAGTTTTCTTTTCCTCTAGCTTTGCAGTTATTCTCAAATGAGATTTAATTTTCAAAAGTTCAAAGAACTTTCTGTTGGAATGCAAAATAAAAGCACATTAAACCTCGGAGTACTTACTAAAAGGAACCATAAAGTTCCTTCAGCACCAAATAGGCTAAATAATGTTAAGACCACTCATGCCCTGAGTGTCTATGCTTCTGAAAGGCATAAAATAAAAGAAAAACAAAGCTCAGCTCTCTAATAGTCTCTTGCTGGAAACTATCCCTAGCAGTAGCTAGGTTGCTTGGTTAGTTTAGTTGTTCTCACAGTCTAAGCAGATCAGGAGCTGTAGAGTGTGGTTTGGTTGTAAAGCAAATCTGCTGTGACTTGAAGGCAAATGCCACCACGTGCCACCGCGCTGTGTCCCTGCCAGCGTCACCAGCCAGGAACTACCAGGAGCAGGCTCACAGCCCAGGCAGCCTGAGCCAGCTGGTAGCTAAGAACATTTCATATGCAAAAAAAAAATGTTGGAGAAGGACAGTGTAGAAATACTCTTACTCTTTTTGTGTGTATGTTCTTTCCTTTTTTGGCCCAGGGTTTTTGAAAGACTAAAATTTTCCAGCCCCATATTGGCTAATGATAGCTTTCTTGAAGGTTTGCCAAATGCCAAATTAACATTCATCAAGAGGGTTTAAGAGGAGTTAGAGTGTAGTTAAATGTATTCTTCTTACAATAGTTAATACAGTTTTTTATTTTTTTCCTGAAGTTATGCTTCAGGGATAGCAAATATAAAATTTAAATAACTTGGTCTGAGCCATTCTCCAAGTTATAATATCTTGATTTGCAAGTTTGGCTTGGCAAATTTTTACAGAAATGCTTTTTCCAGAGATGCAAAAGAAAATACTAAGCTTTCCTTCTTTAAAAAAAATATTGTTATATGGGACACCATAGTCTTAGTATGGTGAAGTTTATGGTATGGAAAGAAATTCGCCTTCTGTTTCCATTAGGAGTGTCTTAAAGTGTTTACACTGTGCATAAGCCTAGACTTAGCAGCTGGCAAAATTTGAAAAGGGTCATTGTTAGCCAACATGAGCATTTCTGGAAATCAGACTTGTGTTTGAAACCATAAACCACAGATTTTGCTTGGTTACAACTGAAGGTAGAATTGGCCCCTCGACTTGGGAAGCACTCAAGCTACATGTCAAATAAATAGCATTAAGTATATGTTTGTTTGCTTTTTAATGGCTCTATTATCTTAAAAAGAAGAAAAAAATCATCAAAAGTAAATGTAACTCCTCGTGAAAGCTGGTTCTTAAGTTGGACCAGCCCAGGAGCAAATATATTCCGTTTGTGTTCCAAACTGAGGGAGACCATCTAGCCATCAATCTTCACTCCAAAAAGCATGAACAAGTTTTGGCACTGACCAGGGCACAAGTTAGACTTGCTAAATCATATTTTTATTATTTGAATTCCAGCTAATGTTTTCCTTGGCTTCTACCATTTCCAGTTCAGGATTAATCAGTTACTGTGTTCTTACATGGTTTGTGGTGGGCTTCTGCTCTCTTCCATGCATATTTACTTAGGAGTCAGATAGGCCAAGGCCCAGGGCAGAAGTTATGGGGCATCAGAAATTGATCAAAACAGACTGGTTTTCATTTGTTTTTTCCTTACTTTTAATTTCATTTGTATATTTTCCCTTCCAGCTAAGAAAATAGCTTTGATCAGTTAGATATTGTCCAATGACTTTTCATGTGCATTAGAAGTTCCTTGGGATTCAATGGCAATAGTGTAGGAAATTTAGCAGGGTTATTTTTTATTTCCTGGGATTAAGTGACTGGACTTCCAGAAAAGAATGAGGTAACATTTAATGTTTTTGGCCAAGGACCAGCATTAAAGGTTAACATTTCTATCATTTTAGTGTTGAAATGGAGTTGTATTTGAGGGCAGAGTTGAAAGATTTCCTTAAAATTATTGCTCTAAATTACAAAAAAGAAATTGTTGTATGAATGTACAAGGTTTATGTAAGAAAGCAGTACCTAAAGTAACTGCTAAAGTGAAATGTATATGTCTTGTGAGTAGCAGGCCAGGAAAGGAGGGATTTTTCCCAATTACAAAGTAGCCTGAAAGGGGAACAGATAAACTCTTCAAATGTTGAAAAGATAGTGGTACTCTAGGGCATGTTTAGAGATGAAGGAGATAAGAGGAGGAATATTTGTAATTTGTTTTTCCTGAGGGGGAAAAAAAGGAAACTCTGGTACCATAGTAGAATGTAGAAACCTCTTTTCCCAAGAAGTTTCAAGATAAACTGGGCAAAAAAACATCAGTATGTTGTCAAGGGCGAACCTGTGTTCCAAGTGAAGTGACCATCACAAGCATACACCTCCCATCTCTCAAAGCACCTGGGTCCACAATTCATCAGCTGCATTGGGAAGAACATCAGTGGTTTGATGGGAATTAAATGAAATTTCAAACTGGAGTGCACTAAAAATTTGGGATTGTCTCCTCATATCTGGCAGTACATCCAAACTGAGTGTACTACCCCAAGTTTTTGTGCCTGTGCACCACACAAGGGATATGAGGGTCAGCTGCAGTCTGGAAGCTTTCCATCCCTGCCACCAGCTAAGAATTTGTGCCACCACACAGGATGTCATACCACATAACGAGAACGCCTGGCCTGGGCAGAGCCAGCTTCAGTTCATCTGCATCTGGGGGCTTTTAATACACTCTGTGTGCCTGAGCAGATCTGGAAACAGATCAATATATTTGTACACAAAGATTAATGGCCCAGCTAGAGTGAGACAGAATCAGTACGGTTCACTTCTGGCTCTTTGGTTTAAGCCCACCTGACATCAACATTTACTGAAGCATTCTGTAAGCTTTCCATTTTCCTTTATCTTGAAGCAATTCTAGACAGAGTGATGTGCATATTACTAACCATCTCCCAGGGTCAAAGGAGAGACCAAGACCAGAGCAGGCAGCAGTTCTCATCTCTGCCATCAGGAGGGCTGAGACCTGTTGGAAGGGCAGTACAGAACATGTACATGACTCCAGCAGCACTTTATCTGTTCCATGAATGCTTCAAGGCCACATCAGGACTCTCAACTATTGCATTTATGTCAGCTAGCATCTTTCAAAAGCAGTAGATCAAAACTGAAACTGAATACAAGTGCCTTGTTTAGCTAATCAGCTTACAGTTCCAAGGGAAATCTCCTACTCATAAAAGAAAGAAAAGTTAAATCTTCTTAGTGGTTAAATCTTGCATCAGCCATGTACCAGCTCCACATATTCTGGGATTCAGCACAACTTTCCTTCCATTACACAAATACGGAGCATTTTTAATTTACCATTTTTTACTCTTTTTGGAGTTAAACGCTGTCTATCCTGCCTGAGTCTCCATGAGCCACTAAACCTAATGATGGCCATATAAATGTGGAAAAGCTATCATTGCCCTTCTCTGCCTGGCTGAGGTGCCCAGGCATTGCTGGGAGGTGGAGGGTGGGATTGCAGTTTGCAGAGGTGCTCCTTGGCCCTCCCTGCAGCCCGAGCAGATGCAGCTGAAAGCTGCCAAGCCCAGCACATAGGGTGGGTGATGCACATCCAAGCACACCCAGTGGCTCCGTGTCATTTTAGCTGACTAATGCTTTGACTCTGGGCTATGTGAGGACTGTGGGCTCTGCCCTTGTATTCACTAGGAAAATAGCTGTGGTGGTTTAAGTTTCTTCTCCCCCAGCTGCCAAGTGCTGTTTGGGAAAAGTGAGAAAGCCCAGTCCTCAGGAGCTTGCAGTACAAGCCCACTCTTCTTTGCTGCAAGGGACCATGGTGCCAACACACAGTCCCACAGCTGCCTCTTTTAAGGCTGGGCAAGACAGAAGGACAAGATTTGCCAGCAGTCACCAACAGCCAAAAATATGCCTCCAGGCACACACAGCCAGGCTCTCTGAACCTCCCAGTGTGAACAGCACAGGCAACCCTTGTCCATGGCTACTCCCCCATGCTGTTACACTAATGGAGACTTGCCTTTGGGCAGATCTCCTTCAAAACTGGAGACCAGTTTCCAAGCTTACTCAGGAGACCAAAGGATAAAGAAGGACTAAAATTGTCAGAAATTTCCTGAGTGCTAAAAGCACATCGTGCTCCTTTTGTGGTGCCAAACTTCTAGCTGCACAGTACGAGTAAAGTGTCAACAAAGCAGCCTGTGAAAGCCAATGGTCTAGGATCCAAAAATTTCCAAGATGCTATTGAATGCACTTCTATTTTGGTCTTTGGGACCAAAGTCCATGTTTCTGGTCATCTGAAACTCATTACATTTGCAGGTGGACACACCTTAGCCGTGGGCCTTAGCCACAGAGGCCTGGTTTTCCTGGCACATGGCACACTGTGTTTGATAGGAAGGTTTTAGCTTTTAAAGATCTGCTTACTAGAGCTAGTGGAAGAGAACACGATTAACTCATTATGAAATGAATACTGAGTGCATCTTAGCATATCCAAGCATAGCTGTAGTCATCTCAAAGATTTTCAAGACACTAGTCTTCACTCTAGATATGTCATCTTTATGGGATCAGAGAGCATTTTGTATTTATCTCCCTGTGCTTTCATTTTGCTGGACACCTCCTCTGTGCCTTCTCATTTACTGACATAACTGCCAGCAGTGCAAAAGATTTATCATCTCTTCTCATTTCTGTAAATCTCAGTACACCATTAATCACAGAATCATGGAATGGTTTGGGTTGGAAGGGACCTGAAAGCTCATCTTGTTCCAACCCCCCCTGCCATGGACAGGGACATCTTCCACTAAACCAGGCTGCTCAGAGCCCCATCCAACCTGGCCTATAACACTGCCAGGTATGGGGCACCCACAGCTTCTCTGGGAACCTGTGCCAGCTCCAAATATTTTGTTTTTCTGCATGGCTGTAAGAAAGTAAAAAGAAAAGGAATGGAAACTTTCTCCCGTTTGATTACTAGGTAGCAGGCTACATTTCCTAAAAAGTACATATCGAAGCAAAAATTGGCAAGCCTGGATTTCAGCTGCCTGTTTTAATCCCTGATTCTGTGAAGACTGGGAATGCTTAGAGTTTATGGCACCAGCTGTGGGTTTCACATGGCCCATCTCCAGTGTATGTTGGACCCAACTCCTCTGCACCAGATGAATTTGCTCTAGAGCTGTTATGCCCAAATATTGCCACAGTAGCTGACGATGAAGTAAGCAAGGACCAGACTGAATTATAGCAGTTCTTCATAATATTTTTTTTGTAGAGATGAACTGTAATGTGCTGCTTAGGGTAAGTATCTCCACCTTGCTTTACACCTTTCCTTCTCTCCTCTGACATGTTGACAATTTACAAACATTCAAGACTTTTTGACTGGTTTTGAATGTTTGACTTCTAAAACTGTTTAACCGTTTTCTCCTCAGCTGCAAGTGGGAATGGGTTGCGAGTTTTCTTTGGCTTGTAAGTAAAAATTGAGATTCCAGAAGAACTTTGGTAGAATAAGGCAATTAATGACTATATTTTCTGCCAGAATGGGAAAGAGTGCAGGGTTTCTTGTTCACCCCTGATTCTCTCCATGTGCAGCATGGAAGGGTCCATCGTGCGCCTGCCAGAGATCGTCTCCTTGAAGAATAAATACAAAGCCTACCTCTACTTGGACGAAGCTCACAGCATTGGTGCCGTGGGAGCAACGGGCCGAGGGGTTGTGGAATACTTCGGAATGAGTCCCAATGATATCGACGTATTAATGGGAACATTTACAAAGAGCTTTGGTGCAGCTGGAGGATACATAGCTGGCAAAAAGGTAAAAGGAAATCATAAACAATATCACATCAAGGGTGATGTATTATATTTCAGTATTTTTTTTTTGTATGATATTTCAGTATCTTTTTGAACAGCCTGCTTAACATGAGCGCCGTTCTAAAGTTAGCATCATTTTTGCCTGGATCCCAAATGCACATCAAACAGTCAGACTTTCTTATTTTTGTCTCATGTTCATATTATGTAATATGCTTAAGTTGGGTTATTCTGTGCCACCCTGATGATTGTTGTTTGTCTTGGAAATGTTTGGACATGTTGTGGTTGGCTAATATACTTCCCTACATTAATTTGCATGTGGATTGCTCATTACTTTGTTTCACATTTGTAAACAGTGTGTGGAGCAATATTGAGAGATTAAAACCACCGTTTCATCCACTGATAATAAAATTCCTAAAGAGTTGTGGATTGTTATAGTTGCATTTTTTAGGAGAATGGAGAAAGAGGTTACTGGGGGCCTTTTGCAATAGTAAATTCTGTGTCCTCAGTTGCTCCATGCACATTAACAAAACAATCTCTTGCGAGCAGCAGATGTCAACAAAAAGTAGAGCTGAGCTTGCTTTAACTGGGGGTGTAGAAGAGAAAGCATAATCAGCACCATTGTGAAATGTTATTGGTTTTGTTGCTTGACAGAGAGATCAAATGGTTGCTGATTATTCTCTCTTTTCATACCCAGCTGAATGTATTTTTTAAGCAGTCTGCTGAATGAGTGGGAAGCCTGTTTAGACAGCCCATATGGTTGTTGTCAGGATAACATTAA
>VWYI01041442.1:1726-16890 GCA_013399455.1 Anthoscopus minutus
AAATAAATTCAAGTGGAAGACAGCAAAACCTACGCAGCAGTCCTGCACTTCTGAGAACTCTGAGGAACAGAATACAACTCAAGTTGCAGCACCTGCTATATAGAGCTGGGGAACAGTAGCGTTTTTGTTTCTCTTTTCTTACAGATGCCTCTGATTCTTGGGCATGTTAGAAAGGTGCAAGTAGGAACCCTCCATGACCTGTTTACCTTAGATATCTATAAGACATTTTAAGCACTAAGTGGCTTGTAACCTTTGTCAGAAAATTCCACAGCAATGAAATACTTTTAAATTGGATATACCACTGGCTTGAGAAAACAGTTACTTCCTCCAACAATCCTAACAGAACACTTACAAACCCAGAATTTGCAGTCCATGACTATAAAAACTGAACAGCTATTGTAAAAAACACATATAGTTAGATTCTATATAAACTCACATGGATACTCATCTTCAGCTCATCAAATGATTTTCTCAAATGATTTTGCCACAGCTAGAGCAACTCCTACTTCTGTACAAATAAAGCATACCTACAGAATTATTTTGCTGTTCTGTTGCAGAATTTAATGACAAACCAGGCTTAGAAATATCTTCTGTAGGTGATGAAGGGTTTATCCAATCCCTAGAATTAAACAATACAATAAAAAAATTCTTAAAGAATTGTAGTCTGCTCATCTCAGGAACATTTTTACAGTACTTTGAGTTGGCTGCTACCTGTGGAAACAGCTGCAGTTATTTTAAAGGTATACTTTTCTTTACAAGGACATGCAATAAATAAGACTTCTGGATTTCCTACATGGAGCTAGCAGTGTTTGTACATTTGCTCTCTAAGTGAAAAAAAAAGGCCTTTTCTATTCTTTATTACTTCTCTCTATATTTGTTATAAATCTATCTTCTACTGAAACCTTTCCATAGTGTCCAAGAGCAAAAAGTCTAATACTATTTATTGCAAGTTTTTATTTGTCTATTAGTTTTCCCCAAGTTACGTTATTCGTGTTGATTACGTTCATAAGACGTTTAAGGTAGTATCATCAACAAAAAAAATCCAACTACAGCTTGATCCACATTGGACACTAAACTACTGCTGACAAAAATACAGTTCACTAAGCCAACACAAAAACTGTTTCTCAATAGAACACTCGGAGTAAAGCAATATACAAATGGAAGTGTAACAGAACTATATAATTACATTATGACTGACTGGAATTCCCACGTGACATATACTCACCTCAGTAGGGACTGAGACTGGTCAGATGTGCATGCCTCTTGAAGTACCTGAAAAAATCAAGTTAGTAAACAAAGTACTTAATTGTTTCTTTTCTCAGTTTTATTGCAGGCTTATCTTCTTCCTTCTGTAATTTAGTTGGGAAATGGAATTCTTAGATCCAATTATTACATACATTACTACTAAAATATAAAAAAACCTTTTTGCTTAAAACTTCCTTTTACTTGTACTGTTTGGCAAAAATGTTGAAAAATAAATCCATACTACAGAAGAAGACAATCACACACGAGGAAAACAGTTGCAAGAAAGATACAATTGCTTCGAACTTAAGAGGTTTTATAAATCAAAGGACCAAAACACAAGGTATTTTAATTTCAACTCACAGTTTTAATTTTTGATACCTGTTTTCATTAAATAAGACAGGGTGCTGTTCCAAAGACTGTGGTGTTTAGTATACCGCTCTCAATATCCCTACAAATATCGTATTTAAGGAAGTTCAAGACTTGCACATCAGACAGTTCTGAGTGGCAGAGCTGCCACTTGCCAACACAGGAAAGAGCAGGTGGATAAGGAGAGCACTAATGTCACAGCAGGAGCCAAACTCCAACTCCTTATTACAAAGACCTCGCGTCTGCTTATTGTGATTTTGTGCCTTTGCCAATAATACAGAGATCTCCCCCACAGTGCAAAAAGGAGCCTTTATACAAAATCTAAAGCAAACTAGGAATGATTAAGATAGTCAAGTTAACTGCAGAATGGTTCTCTCACCGAGGAACTTAAGACTGGGTATTACTAGGGGACTATCCACACACTGGCTACAATTTTAAACAAATCATTAACTTACAGGGTACAACATTAACAGCACTAGAGGACTCTAAGATAAAGAACACCTTGGTGTCGACACTATGTAAAAACTTCTCTGGCTTACACAAGGTACTAGCCACACAGTAATAACAAACACCTTAACATCTGCTTCAAGAGCAAGACATAAAAGTTTCCCAGCAGCAAGGACTACTAAAAGGTTCCCTGAAACAGAACAGATTCTTCAGTTTGTGCAGCAACTATTCACTGATGTAATTCCAAAACATGACAGTGAAACAGGCCACAGAGTTATTTATTTTGCTTAAATAGACCCTTCAGGCAAGTCAGCCTGAGTATTTATACAGAACATTATCCAGAGACCAATCAAGGAGAATAACAGAAAAACTAGTAAACCCCTTTAACTGACTAACATTTCTCAGAGAGACGCTCTAAAACCTCAGCAAACTACCATTATAACTCAGAAGGAGATGCTGTTTTGTTGGCCAAAACATTAGGTCCTAAGCAAAATCAGTATATTGCTCACTGGTTGAGAGATCTCAAACCATATACATTGCACAAAAGATATTTTTGGCCATTGACTGAAGTACTGGGAATAGCCTTTCATCCTGCCCTTCTTTTTGGTGAAGAAATTTCTGCAAAATCTCAATAATTTTTCTCACTTGAACACTTATTTATACAGACAACTATATGAGGGGGAATTCTGAGTGCCTTCCAAAAAAAGACCAATGCTTAAAAGCTGTTAGATGTTGCCTAACAACTTTTGGTGCACTTCACCAAACAGTGTAAGGAAAAAAATATAAAAAGGGGAAAGCAAAAATTTACAATCATTACATCTGTCTGATCAAGCTATAGAATACCATGTTAACATATAATGAAAATGACTTGTTTAAAAGAAACTGGATCCTACAAAATCTGTATAAATGTCTAATGCATCTCTGGTAGATGAAAATTCTTAATTACAATTTTTTACATGACAGAATCAAAGACAAGACTGCATATCCTAAGTCTCTAACAACCCACCTGAAGTACAGAGACTCTCTGGAATAACTGGAACAGATGTTACTTTTCCTAAAAACATTCATAGCTATCTACTCTGCACGAACTTCGTATTACATTACATCACATCTAAATGCTGTATTCATACATAAGAATTTCTGAGGACATAGAAGGAAAGCTTCTATGAAAGTACATTCAGTGATGGCTCTTGAAGTGGCTGAAGAGCCACATTGGTGCAATGTACACCAATGTGGGTATTAAAGACAACAGGCCAAGACCATTCCTTACAGCATTCAGTAAAAATTTAAAATTTTATACAGTCCCCAAGCTGTGCATGACCAAGCTTCCAGTGTCTTGCTACACAGGTCTCACCAAAACAAAAAATACTAAGAATTACCCAAACTATTTGTTAAAAGTACTAGGTTTCTTTTCTTTTCTGCCTTTTCCTTTAGTAGACTGGGCTTTTGTCCTTAGATTTGAAACTGGCTAATCTTGTAAGGACCACGAAGCCAAAGGCTAAGGTTAAGGTTAAGAAGCAGCTAGTCAGATCATCTCCCAGCAGGGAAAAGTAAAGAGCAAATGTGCACTTCTCTCATACCCTCCATCCTTAGAAAATCATGATAAACTTCAGTCAAGACAACCCTCAGACGTGCAAGAAGCAAAATAAAGTAATTGAGAAAATTTTTTAAAATAACAGCATCTTCTGGATTTTATTCACTCTTTCCCACATTGTCAGTTGAGATAAATTTATTTGCAGTTCTAGAATGAGCTGTAAAACATTCACTTCAGTAGAAAGCGTGTCTTTTTTCAATGTACCTTTTATCATCTAGGAAGCAGCCTGGCTTGTTTTAAAAAATCCTCTGTTTTACTGGAGTACACAGATTGTGGGCTTTGGACTGCTGAATCCAGACTAAAGACGGTGTAACAGTCACAGTTAAAAGCAGAGACCCTATTTGTCCAATTGCTCCATGGCCCTGCCTTACGCAGGTGGAAAGTTAACTGCTCAACTGAATAAAAATTTATGGGCTTGCTACAAACCATAGCAAATACATTAAAAAGTTGAGTAATTAGCAGATTAGGGAATGCAGAATTATAGGGTAAAATAACTACCCCCATCATCATGCAAGCAGATATTTTATTCTGAATTTTGGATTATTATCTCTATCCTTTTGAAAGAAACAATTGATAAAGCATTAGATCACAGCTAATCTCATAATGAATAACCCAGAGTGTATTTTGGCACAGTCAACCCAGATAATTACCCTTAAGCTTCTGAAGGGAACATACTAAAAAGTCTGTGCTCCACAACTTCATCATCTTTGTCCTGCGCTTATTCCTCAAATTTGAAAGGTAATCTCAAGAAATACCAGAGAAGCCACTTAGATACATTCCTGCAGACTATGTGCTACATAGGTGACAAGATTAAATTCACTTCAGCTGGAAGCCACCAGATCCCCTCAAGGGAAGGCCCAGTGGGTTTATTAATAGTTAATCATTAGATATGCTTAGAGATTATTGCTGGACTTACTGGATCTATCTGTTCTGTCTTATGAGAAAATGTGTGGTCACCAAACTTCTTTGTAAAACAGATTTCTGGAGAAAAGTCTCCTAGGAAAAAAAAAATCCCCAATAATTAAAATTGTGATGGTCTTAATGTTTGTGTAATTTTCCATAATTCCATAACCTTTTATATCATTCAGTAACTGAGATACATGCATCAAAACTTCTGATATGCAATGGATTTAGCTGGCTAAATAACTTATCACACCAGATTTTGAAACTACATTAATGAAATAGAAATTATTAAAACCAGTCAGCAGTGGAAATTTATTTCACTTAAGTGTTCCACAACCATCCCTGATTTTGCATTGGAGATTAGGTCTTTCCTCTTATTTTTTAAACTAATAACTGCAATTTTGGTTACCTGCCTGATCCATATGATTAAAATATACTTGTAATCCTAGATGGCATTGTTTCTTTAAGGACTATACAAATGAAGATCTTCTCTCAAAAACAAAATTAAAAAGACAGAATCCCTAAGGTTGGACCCTATGCTTGAAAACTAAGACGTAGTTACTAATAAAATGCTAATCAAATTAATATTTACTCTATGTATCTCATCACCAAATTACTATTATACAAGTACGCACAAAACTGTGAATCATGAAATTCTAATTTCAAGTTACTAAATATAATATGATGCAGGCAGAATGCTAAAAATGCATCTGTTAGAGTTGCAGAGCCAAAAACTCCCCACTCAACTCTCAGACAAATGCCCACTCCACAGACTGGACACAGTCAAATGCCTCAAACCATGTATGCTGAATCCTGCAAGGATTTAACTCCAGTGGACAACCACAGGGAAGTTCAAAATGGGATGATGCTTCTCCCACTCAATACTATTAAGCAACTATAAAAGTTTCAGCATTAGGAAATTATAGCCACTGGAGTTTCTGCAGATTATAATGGGCTGAAGAGAAGATTCGTATTAACACAGAGCAGGTTGATAAAAAATTATGGTCCACTCAGATCCTCAAACTGGCAAAAAGATAAACACAACCAAATCTGGAAGTACACTATGTGTCACTTAAAGAACAGCCAGTCTGAAAGATGACTGAAATAAAACCTATAGGATGAAAGTCAAATGGAACATATAAAAATGTCAAGGAAGTAATGTGAAACTATTATGTAACTAAAACATGCTTACTCATGCAGCTTGCTTTATGGGAGTTACTAGAGAATATTTTAAGATATTAAATGAGTGTGCATTCATTTATGCTGAAAGTGTTTAATGATACACTAAACAAAATGCACTGAAATATCCCTACTCAAACTTTTTATGTTAAAGAGAATCGATATACTAGCAATATTAATAGGACTTTTAAAATACCATAAGCAGATAGTTACATACAACTGCCATGCATATAGAATCCACTTATTTTGGACAAGTACATACACAAAAATACATAATGTAAATAAAAAGTATACCTTTATACATAGCTCAAACACTTCCCAAGCCAGGGATTCTTAGTCACAGTACACAGGAAGAACACAGAACTCAAGTGCAAACTTAAGTATTAAAAATGTGCTGAAGAATCTTTTAATATATGAGCTAAAATTACGAATGTAATCAAAGAGCACACAGTTCCCAAGCATGAACTTCATGCGATACCAAAGTTTAAACATGGACTCAGGCAAAATCCAAAGCAACAGTTTAAGGAGAAAAACCAAGAGAGACTGAAAAAATAAGCCGTCCTACCTTTATTAACACTTATCTCATTTGTCAAAGCAATGTCCATGTCAAGAAAAGCCATCCTGTGCAAAATAAATAGAACAAAAGGTCGTTAAGGAGTTGTAAGCATTACAGTCCTATAAACTCAAAGGGCATGTAAAAGCACCCTTCCCAGCCTCTGCCGGGGGGACACGCCTGGACGAGCGCTGACACAAACAGTAAAACACCTCCAGACTCTAAGGATGTATGTGATTTTCTGCACAGAGAACCACAACTAGGGAGGTATCTAGATGCTAAAAGTATTTCCACAAACTATCGTGCCACAAAGCCATCATAAATACTTGCATGTGGTTCCAAATCCTCGTTGTATCTTAAAGGATACAAGAGATAATGGCATGACAGAAATGACATCAAGGCAAAGTTGCAGGGAAATAGAAATAGCATGAACTGCATTTAATATTTCAGAGTGTTTAGTCTCTCCGAGTTGTTTTCTGGGACATTTCACTTCCGCTGACTAAAAGGTTACTAAAATGGTAGATCTGTAGACATAAGCACCGAGGCACACAACGTGTGTGAAAATAAATGGAGCTACTTGCAGAGCCAAGAAATACTGGGTGTAGGAGCATATAAAATGGCTCTGAACAGAGCGGAGAAAACAAAAACAAAACTAAACCAAACAAAACAAAGCAAAAATTTAAAAAATTTTAAGAAACACTTTCAGCTCGGCAGCGGCCCCCTCAGCCGCCTTCGCCCTCACACAAGCAGGTGGGCAGGTGCTGCTTGCAGCCACACCGCATTACCACCTCCTCCTACAGAACTCCTCTTCCTCGACATCAGTGTCCGTCACAGAGCCCTCCACGACAGTCTCATCGCTGTTCGTGTTGCTGCCGCCGCTGCCCCGGCGCTCCATGGCACGGCCGCTCCGCTGCCCCGGCGCCTCCTCGGGCGCCCACCCGCCCTCCTCCGCGGCGGCCGCCATCTTGTGAGTAAGCCTCGGCGCCCTCGGGTGGCAGCGGGCCCGCCGGGAGCACGGTCTCAGCAAACGCCGTGCTGGGCGAGGTCAGATGGGGCTCACTTCTCCGAGTTTGTGCGCTTCGGACGCTGGCATCTCAAGAGTCAGAAACCGTCATCTGCCCAGAGAGTTACAGAGAATGAGAAGGGAGTTGTAAAATAGTCTCTTAACCGTGAAAAAGGCCAGACAGCCTCAAAAAGGGGTACCCTGAATGAAGGATTTTTTGGGCTTTGCGCAGACTGGGGTCTTTAGAATCCTAGAATATTAAGTGGCTGGAAAGGACCGTAAATGTCATCTAGACCCAACCCCCTCTGCCATGGGCAGGGACACCTCCCACTATACCAGGTTGTGCAATGCCTTGTCCGCCCTGGCTTAGTACAGCCAGGGTTGGCGCATCCACAGCCTCCCTGGAAAACGTGTTCCAATGTCTCACCACCCTCATTCTAATTAGGAAGACATAATTCTTCTTAATCTCTAACCTAAATGCCCTTTCCGTCAATTTGTACCCATTAGTCCGTGTCCTATCACTACAGGTCCTGACAAAAAGTTCCTGTTGAGTTGTTGGCTCCTGCTGTGCCGTTGTCACCTGCCTGGTGCCGCAGGTCCCCGTGCTGTTTGTGTGCAATGGATCGGTGCCAATTCACGGGCTCTTAATCTCACAGGGAGAGATTTCCACCACTAACTCAGGGACCACCATCTCAAGAAACCCTCCTACTTGAGAACAGGTGAGCATGCAGACACATTAGCATGAGAAACAAGAGAATCATTCAGCCAATAGAAGGCAGAATACTAATTATGCAAGAAATAAGTAACTTGCAACCAATGAACTGATATGTTTTCTAAAATACATATATATATATAGATGTATAGCTATAGATATTGATATATAGTGCAAGATTTAAAGGATTTTGTGGACAATTCCACCTTATACCCTACATAGAATAAACAATGTATCCTTTCTCAACTAGGCTCTGTGTCTGTTTAAAAGAGTCCCGAAACTGGCAACACTTCTCTGCCATGGTTAAATAGCTTAATTCATTGCTACCAAGGAATGGTTCATATGCTCATGAGTAGGAGCAAGTTTGAGATAATCAGGGCCAGGCTGCAGGTAGGCCACCACCAGAGCTGCAGATGTGAGAACTCAATGTCGGCACACTAGGTGTCATGTACTTGCAGAGACTACAGACCCCAAATCACCGTAGTGACTCCTGCTCCCAGTGACCTTGATAAATTAGCATTTTCAGTATTTGCCAGATCATGTTCATGGAAAAAGTGGAAAACAGATCAGAGATACTAAAGGTCATCTTAAATGATATCTGAGTTACATGTAATTGTTGAAACTGTATGAATGGCTGTTTTGCTTTAAGTCACATGCATATGCAGTTACAGCAATTGCTGCACATATTAACAAATTAGTCCAGAAATCTCACTGCTAATACTTCACACTTTTCAGCTAATGAAGGTGAGATACTGAAAAAAACACAGTTTTTAAGAAAGAAGCCTGTCAGGAGAGATGGGCATGCAGCAGTAAATTATTAAGATTTATAAACATATCGAAGATGTCAATGAAAAGTGTATTTACATGTTAAAAGACTGAGCTGGCTCGATTTCATCACTCTAACTACTTTGGGCGGAGTTCTTCGGCAACCTTTTCATCAGCACTTCCTTTTTTGAGGATCACATTCATGCTTAACGGCACCGTGCCGCATGGAGCAACTAGAAATATTTCCAAGTGAGGTGGTACATGTAAGATGCAGTTTCGGGAAAGCCGAGGCCAGGATCATCAACTGCAAAAACCGGTGCAGGTATTTGTATTGAACACGCTCAGGGCCCAGAAGCATGGCACGGCTCTGCCACCCTGCAGTGCTGTTTTGCAGCCACATGACTCGGTGCCCGACAGAATCGCACAATCGCCAGGGATGAAAGGGACCTCTGGGGATCATCTAAAAAACCACCTAGCGCAGGTTACGCAGGAACGCGTCCTGGTGGGTCTCTCAGAGCTTCCTACGCCTCATGAACCAAAAATTACACTTCCTTTCAGGCGGAAAGCCACAAATACAAATATATTGTTTTGCCTTTGCCTTCCCTCCTTCCCCCCGGGAGTCAGGGGTACCGCTGCTTCCCACAAACAAGAACTCGGAATTCCCACGCTTTTAGCACCTCGGAAAAGCGCGGTATCGCGGCGCGATGTCTCAGGGCCGCAGCGGCCGGGACCGAACCCCAGCCCGATAGCAGCGCGCCCCGAGCGCGCGGGGCGGGGAGGGCTCGGGAGGCTGTGCCAGCGCTCCATCAGCGCATGCAAAGAGCCGCTACCGCTGCCCAATCAGGGGCTGCGGGGCGGAGAGCGCGGCGCCCCATTGGCTGGCGGCCCATGGCGCGATGGCGTGTTCGCCGCTCCTGATGGCGCGTGGGGCCGCGCGGCGCTCGCCGGGCCGTTGCCGCGGCGACTCGGCGGGTGACGCGCGCGGGCGNGCCCCGGTTCCGGGTCCCGAGTGCCTGTTCGGAAAGGCGGTGTCGCTATCGCCGCGCGTAGGGAGAGGCGGCCCGGGTGGCGTGCGGGGGATGCCCGTGTCGCTGTCCCGTTACCTTCTTGACGCGGTGGCGCTGCTGCAGGGCTGCGGCGGTGGGCATTGCAAGGGGGTGGCTGTCCTGTTTTTGCACAAAAAAAAGCGTCCCTGGCAGCGTGTCAGGGTCTCTGTACTGTCGTGCGCGTTCCAGGTGAGCTCTGTACAGGTTTTCGCTCGGTTTCTATTGCCGGTCGGTTCCGGTAGGTATTGCTGAGTCAGATAGCAGGAGATGGAAGATTAATGCTGATCTAATAAATGCTGTTGCACAGGATCGCTCTGAGTTACTGAGAGCTGTGTATGAAACCTTAAGAATTTAAGAGGCAAGTCGTACTGTTACGTGGGTGGTAATTGCTCTAAACCATTACATACAACCGGTCTAGTTCGCTTTTTATATTCTGGTTAATTTTTGAGGGCATCGCATTTGAGGCTTCTTCCTGTTTTGCATTCTGTTTTGATTCCCAAAATGGACTGCTTTATTTTCTAGTCTTGTAGAAATTTTTGATTGAAAACCAAAGCAAGGAGGATTTATGAAGCATCCCTTTTGAACCACCATTTTGAAACTCAACATAATTACATAAATGCTAAATTTTAGTTTTATATTTAATATCGTGTCTTGCTTATTCCAAGCTACAAGTGAGTGTGTATGTATAAATATTTTAAACAGCAATATCAGCTGATGTTATGCACTGAATTTTCTTTTATAGCAATGTAATGCAGAATCAGTGTGTGAAATCATCGATATGTTTAGAATAGTTAGTTGCATAGCAAAAAGCATCCTCCACTTAGTTAAATAGACACAAAAACTTTAAAGAATCCTTTTAGATTAGGACTTAGCATCACTCAGTTAACCCCAAGATGAGTTATGAGGCATCCTGTATTTCAGGATAGCAGCAGTTAATAATATTAGATGCTATGGATCATTATTTTAATAAATGAATTCATGTATTTCCCCCCCCAATTTATTATGTCAAGCCTTTTACATTTTACTATTTTTGTTTAGAAATGGGTAAATAATTTCTCAGTAAAAGATTTAGAAATCTTTCTAGCCCTCCTAATTATTTTTTTGATTGTGAGATAATTGTGCCATCTTGCCAAAATAGTTGTATTAGCAGTATCAGGACTGGTAGAACTCAAAAGTAAAACTGCTAGTTACGATTTTCCTGAAACAGAGTGGTATTCAAAATTATTTGTATTTTCAGAGGATGTTGTGATGCAGTTTCTATTTCTTGTGTTGTTGCAAAATCTTCAACACAGGTATTCTTCTGGCTGGGTTTTATTTTACCTATCCTAATTAAAAGATACCTTTCATTGTGCTGAGGAGAAATGATAACACCAGTGTGGAACAGCTTTGCAAGAACATAAATTTACAGAACAGAATGAAGATAACATGATATAGGGAAAAAGAAGTGATAGTATCAGCTTTAAAAGGAGAGTGTTGGGTTTTAATTTTATTTTAAAAAAGCATTCAGTCAGGAAATGAAATGATTTGTTCATAAGGAAGGCAATCTTCTCAATTATTTTCCCAGTGTAGCTCCGTGAGCCACAAACATCCTGCCACACCTTCACTAGGGAAGGATAAAGAAAAATAAATAATTGCTATTGGTACTCATGTGGTTCAGATTGATACTGGTAGGAAATGAAAATTCTGGTATCTTCAGGAACACTTAGGCAGATAGGTTTGCCTGTCTGCTGTTTTTTCCATTGAATGTCAGCTTCATTTTTGATGTCCAAGCAAAAGAAATAATATCAGAAGCCCTGTGGAAGGATTGTTGAATATAGGACAACACAAAGGGATTTTTTTTAATCCACTTTGAAGTGGTGGTGTGTAGAACCCTCAGTCTTCGTGGAAATCTTGCCGTGCTAGATTTCTACATGTAAATTACAGATTGTCCCTATTAGCCAGGCTGTTAAAGATTTTTTGAACTTTACATTACAGTTTTGTGAACTGTTGTTTTTGTGCAGTGAGGAAAGGAAAATCGAGTTACTAATGTATGTGAGGGAAATGCTACGACATTTTGTTTCTATGCCATAAAACATAAGTGAAGATGTTTGATAAACTTGTTTGAAGATGCAACACAGAACAGATAAATAGGCCAGGATATGGTCTGAAGGTGTTATGTTGAACATTTATGTTGGTAGTTATGTGAAAGACAGCTGTGAAAATTTCTGGTGTTTGTTATCTGTTGGAAGCAAACGGATAATGAAATGCACCAGTAACCAGGGAATATTAAAGGATATAAGAGAACTGCTACAATACTGTTATGTGAGGACTTGCCTACTTTAGATGAAGAAGGAATATTTTTTAAATGTAATGAATTCGTATCACTGAATAATACTGAACAGAAAGTAGAGAATAATCAGTCAGAAATATAACACTGCAATTCTGCTGTTGAGCATTACCAGTAATGGTTATAATTTTTAATGATAATTCTTATAGCTCATCAGTATTTTTGACAGGAAGAATGAGAACACAGAAGTAACAGAATTTGGTGAGTGCTTACACAGACGTTAAAAATAAGAATTTTGAGTCAAAGCAGTATCAAAATTGTATGATAGGAAGATTTTGAGAGACGATGTGAGAGTAGTGAGGCCTCACTGTTAGAATCACATAATCTTCTGATTTGAAGGGACGTACAAAAATCGTTGAGTTCAGCTGTTAATGAATGGCCTCTATTGGGATTGAGCCCTCAACCTTGGCATTATTAGTGCCATACTCTAATGGATGGCCTAATCCCAGTGGCAAAGACCAGGAAGATGCGTATTTCAAAAACAAAGGCTAAGAAGACAGGAGCTGATGATCTTATATTTTGGAATATTAGAAATAGATGTGTTTTACCTGGAAGATTGAAGGAAAAGTAAAGATTAGTTTCCTTACTCATCTCTGAAGTTTTAAGTCTTAAGTGGTTTTGCTTCTATTTCCTAAGGATGTCTTGCAGGAAAGTGTAGAGCTCTGTCTTTTTTCACAGAATTTTATACTTACACAAAATATTCCTTTGTTGCAGGTTTGCTAAATATAGAAAAACAGGCTTGAAAATGCTGTCCAGACTCTTCCGAATGCATGGCCTTTTTGTAGCCTCTCATCCATGGGAAGTCATTGTAGGAACAGTGACTCTCACTATCTGCATGATGTCTATGAAGATGTTCACTGGGAATGATAAGATCTGTGGCTGGAATTATGAGTGCCCCAAACTTGAAGAAGTAAGGATTTAAATTAATTGTATAGTACTTGGTGTTAATCAGTAGATCCAGGGTTTTCTATAGAATATGATCAAGCTGTGATGTATTAGGAGTGAAGTAGCCATGCAGAAGCTTCTTCGTGGACTTTTTTTTTCATTTTGGATATTAGAGCTGTATGCAAACAATGATGCACTAGTGACCAAGCATTTTAGTTTCTAAAGCAAGTCTAGGAGTGATATTTATTTTATTCTGGAACTTCACTTTTAATGCAACTTCTCAATGGATTTTTTTATTACTGAAAATTAACAAGTTATTCCTTAGTTTTATAAAAGCTAACTAAATTGCTTTGTACTTCATACAGGATGTTCTGAGCAGTGACATCATCATCCTGACAATCACACGCTGCATAGCAATTCTTTACATATATTTCCAGTTTCAGAACCTAAGGCAGCTTGGATCAAAATATATTTTAGGTATTGTATCTGATTTTTATATTTACTCTATGCATTTTTATTGTTGAGAGGGGTGGTTTACCTAAATTGGTAACGAGTACTTGTAGTCCCTATGTTCACAACAGCAATATTTTAATTATTTTCTAGATAGCAGAAAAATGTTTTGTATGTATCAAAGTGCTTTATTTTTTTTGTTGTGAAAGGTTGTGTAGGATTATATAAACGCTGAAAATGTCACTCTTGAAATAACTGTTAATTGTGTGAAATACTTAAGATTATAGAGCTATTGAAACCAGTTTTAATTTTACTTAAAATAAATTGAGATTTATGGCTTTTATTTCTGAGTCTTACTTTGAATGCATTACAAATCTTAGATTTTAATATTTATAAAAATAGCATCTATTTCAGTTTGTATCTCAACTGCTGTTAAAGCACTCAGACAGGAGTTCTCATTCATTTGTCATGATTAAGCTAAAAATGGGAGCATTTTGGTGTTTTTTTTCTTTTTCTTTTCCTCTTCCAATACATACAAACTAAAAATTAACCATTCTCTTGTTTTTTAAGGTATTGCTGGCCTCTTCACAATCTTCTCAAGTTTTGTTTTCAGTACAGTGGTAATTCACTTCTTGGATAAAGAGCTGACAGGTTTAAAGTAAGTGATGAATTGTTATACTGGATTTCATGCTTACATTCTTTTTTTCCTATACCATAAACCTTGAATTTTAATATATGCCTCTTTTTTTTCAGTGAAGCTTTGCCATTCTTCCTGCTTCTGATTGATTTATCAAGAGCAAGTGCATTAGCCAAATTTGCACTCAGTTCCAACTCACAGGTCAGAGGAGTTATTTTTGAGAATTTTTTTGGTTGGGGTTTTACTTTGAGTTTTATGTTTATTTGTCATGCAATGGAGATTTTTAATTTAATGTTCAGAATTTAACATTGTCCCATGGCAAGGTATTAGAATGTAGGTGAGCTTTAAGGCTGCTTTCAAGACAAGCCATTTTATAATAGTTTGAGTAAGTGAAGAGACATATGGGCAAATACTGTCTTGGGGATGCGTAAATAACAAAAGGATCTGATTCCATTCAGGTTCTGTGTTCTCTTGTCTTCCAGCCAGATCACTGTTCAAGTGAATAATAATATGGTAAAACTAGTGTGCACAACCATGTGCATGCTAACTGTATCTATAAGCATGACTTCACTGAACTGGAACTTTAAACCAGCAATGCCTACAGTTCTTCCAAGAAAGCTAGAGTTCCTATACAAAGTCTTCCTCAAAATGCTTATTGACAGAGAAAAAGTTACTTTCTATGACTCAGGCACAGTATATAAAGACACATCAAATGTTACAGTGTTACTACTGAAAAATGCATTTTTCTAGGCCAAGTGTTAGCAGAATGAATGCAGCATACGCGCAGACAGGAACATCCATTCTGTAATACATTTAACACAGCATAGTAGGAGAGATGACAGGACATCTTGCTTGTCATGTTAGTTTCCTAATAGTCCGAATTCTATAATAAAAGTATAATAGTGGGATTAATTAGTACTTACGAAATACTCTACATGGCATTTGTGCATTCTAATTATGACAAAATATTACCTATTATATTTTCATTTGCTGTATATTACACTGTACAGTTTCTAAATATGCAGTATATGTGTTCTGTATTATTTTATGATA
>VWYI01041474.1:1314-27255 GCA_013399455.1 Anthoscopus minutus
TGTATTGGTGCCTAGAAAGGGAGGATGCAGTTGTGAAAAACTAAAGGAAGTGTAGAAATGACAAGGAGATTAGGGTGAAGGAATAGGTGAAATCTAGATGAAGATAAACATTTTGCTTAGGCATATATTGGACTCTAAACAATAGTACTCTTGTCCCTGAGATGTGAAAATAATAATGCCAGTAAATCTCACAGAGGTGCTGTCAAGAGTTTTCATGATCATCTCCAGCATAGTCAGGTATTATACATAGCACAAAAATATAAAAATTACAAAGAATTATATAATAATGTATTGCAAGGTGAATGATGTGCAGGAAATACAGGGCTCCCTACTGAGTGGTAGAAACCACAAAGTATCAAAGTATTCGGTGAATTTTTCCATTGTAACTACTAAATAGGTAGATACCCTATGGAAGAATAATTGTGATCATGATATTTTAAAAAGACCAAAAACCTTAAAAACAGTCAAATACTTATGAAGCTCTGGTTCATAAACTGTCATTAAATCTTAGCAAAAAAGCAAAAGGATCAGTCACAAATCAGTATAATATTTTTATGTTCTGAGGTTTCCAGTCATCACTACCTAATGTCTTTGTAACTTACCTTTGCATATTGTCTCAAGTATAAGGATCCTTTGTATCCTAGCAGGAATTCAGTGTGTATGTTACTGTGCTTCACACTATTGTGTAAGATTTTCCAAACTTCATCTGAAGACAGGCCTTTTTTTACACAACTCTTAATCCATATATATTTTTAGATCACATTAGAATAGCTGGAAAATGTTTAGAGGTAAATGATGCTTTATAATTTCAATATGTTAATCAGAAAATATTGTTGTTTTAATTGCAGAAGTGTATATTGTTGACAAAAGAAAGACAGCTGAATATACTTTATATGTCCTCTGTTGACTGATTCCTCTTTAATTTGTAGCACATTTTCTTTACACTAGTTTGTGTGCTTAGATGTGTCCTCATTCGACTTTTGGCTCAAGCAAATAACTCCAGAAATGAAGGCTATACCTACTGAGATCACTTCCTGCTGAAGTCTGGTTTCTTGGCTGGAAAACTGGCTTCTCTTGTTCCTGCTGGAAAGTATTTACAATGGGGATGTTGTAGTATAGTGGCAAAGTTATTCCAGGACATGTTCACGAGTATAAATAGACATATGAATAGTTATGCTAAAGAATCATAGAAGGCAATGAAACTAAAACCTGCTCATAATAATTTTTAGTCTAGATTTTCAATTGCTGTGTTAGGAGTCCTATGGCCAGTTCATCACTAAAGGATGTTGGTATCCCAGGCAGGGGAAAAACCATCCTCTATTTCTGGTCATGAAATGGCTTTTATGAGTAGTCAGTTATCTAAATACCTTGAAAAGTTCTAGTGATACACCAAACATTATTCTTGTGAAAGCTATATGTAAGGCAAAATTCCTTTCAGTGCTCTTAATACAGGCAGGGTCCCTGTGTGGTGTGTTAGCTCTCATGCTGCTGGTTCCAGAAGGGCTGGGTGCAACAGTGCTGGAACTCAGGAAAAGCAGTGTCTGCAAGGCATGCCTGTCCTGTGGAACAGGGCCTGGAGGCACAGGCACAGAGGTGGGGAGCTGGTAAGAGTTGGGAAGAGAGCTGATGTTTGATTGCATCATTAGATTGTTTATTCCTCACCTGAAGACTGGTAGGACCATTCTGCACCACTTTTCCTAACATGGTTATTTTAGTGGATGCAAAAAGCTGTTTGCAGGAGTTGAATCTGTGATTGCTTCTGTGCTGTGTGCTGTGTGATTGCTATGCTGTGTGCTATATTCAGGTACTCTTATTGCTCAGGAAGAAATATTTTTAACTGCCCTGTTTGCAAATGAAAATAGAGAAATCTTAAGCAATGTGTAACCCATTTTTCCTTTTGATATGAGGGCCTGTGTATTTAAATCCAATGACACCTGTTTTCTGTTGCCTATATTCTGGCATATTTACTTACTAGAAAAATCGTAGTGTGATCTTTTCTTTTGACACCTTTAATACCTAACCATAAGTTTTAGATGTATTCTTCTTACCAAAGTTATTTCCTGTGTTCTGCTGCTTGTCCCGAAATATCTTATGTATATCGACTTCTTTTAAACCTCTGGTAATTGGAAGAAAATTAACAATCCAATGATAGCAATAGCCATTTTTTATTAAAGATAAATTTTACTTACTTTTTCATTGAGTTTCTGCTCTACTTTTCTGAAAAAACACCCCAACAAATAGATCTAGAGGCAAATTGTGCAGATAATTTTGATTTGTCAGAAAAATTCCATTAAGTAAATTACTAACATTTAAGGAATTCTGTTATCTTTATGAATTAATGTGTTTGTAATGCACTGTTATCCAATATATGCAAGAATGTGCAAATAAATACATAGCTCCTACTCATATTACTGTTGTTGTCATCATTGCTATGTTTTTTCCCAGAAACAGATTTGAAGCTCTTCTAGGTTCTTCCTTTTCCTGAGTTAACCAGAACCTTGGGCAGCCTGCCAAGCAGATGAGATTTCTAATTTAGAACTAGTTTGTGCTCATTGTTCCCCCATGCCTTTTGTGCATTACCTTTCTCTAATACAGAGGCAGGTTTTAGTGTATTGGTGTGAACCTTGAGTCGAAGTGAGGTGCTCCAGCCCCTGTCCTCCTTCACATAACACCTCACCAGCCAGTGCTCATCTTAGATCTCCAAATCTCCTTTGTGCTTCCATGGCATGTATGTGCTAGACAGTGTGACAGACTGTTGATATTATGGGTGTTGCTAAAACACTAGCATTAGATTGTGATAAAGGAGATAATGATTGTGATAAAGGGGACAATACCATCATTTATTTCCAAGTTTATATTGGTGAGAAAAGAGACATATCTCCCCAGTTCCTCATGAGGCATATTGAGCTTGATATTTGAACTGTTACTTCAGTGCAGCAGAAAAGTCTACATGTGAGAACCCAGTATCAGCAATATTGGCACTGTGCAGATCTAGAGTTCTCTCTGTAGAGAGAACTTGCCCTTTATGTAGGTATTTGACATTAGGAAACACTTGTTCACAAGAGCAAAAAGACCCAGTGGAAAAGCATCTTTTCAACTGGCATATTTTCAACTATTTCTGATGAATTAAACTGACCTTTTGAAATACACGTCTGGGCTGGCACCAAAGCCAGAGTTTCTGGTTTTTTAGTGTGCGTGTGTACGAAGGACGGAGAGAGCAGGGCTATGAGCTATTGTTTGTGCCCAGGCAGGTACCTGTGGCAGGGACACACGGTGCACAGTGGTGAGTGATGGCAGCTCCCCTGCATGCAGAGCAGAGTTGAGCTGTGCAATCAACACTGCCAAGGTGTTTGAGGCAAGGAACACTGCGATCCTCCTTAATGCAGCTCCAGCATTTTAATGCTCTCAAAGGTTATGCTGAATTATAACAATGTCTGTAGACAGCCCACTGAGAGAAATAAGTGGGGGGAACTCTTTGGGTGTTTGGTGGGTTGGTTTTTTTCCAAGAAAAACATTCCAAGTTCAATATTTTTATTTTAAAAACTTCTGCAGATAGAAAACTTCCGATCAGAATTCAGAATTTTGTTACCTAAATGAATTTTATATGCATACTCAGACTTCTGTTGTGTATCTAGTTGTCTTGTAAGTATTTGTTGTATACAAACAAATCAAGTTAGAGACAAAAGACTGAAGACCATACCTTCAGAGAAACTCAGATTGTGTTCATAAACTACAGGGATTAATTTTTTTTGAGGAAAGTTCAGTATATGAACTGGAGGATGTGGTGAAAATCCACACTTGAGAAATCTTTGAAGAACTTGAAAAATACTGTTTTGGAGCCATTAGAAGATGAGGCCCAAGCTCTTTTGATAGTGGAGCTTTTCAGAGGAGGGAACTCCAACAGTGTTTCCAAAGCTTGCTTTATAACATAAACAATAGAATATATCAGCTTCAATGTCCTGATTAATCTTGATTTTAGCCACTTGAATGAAATGTTTAAATTAGAACTAATATAATCAGCTGTCTCTACAGAGTGTACTAAGGTTAAGATGCACTTCAGAGTAACTTCCAACAGGAAAACCTTACTCTCTGTAGGTGCTTTATTTAAATTCCAGTCAAATCTGCATACAAGTTCTTTCTCTTCTCTCTACTGTCTTCCTTTTTTCATTCCTCAGATGGATTTCTGACATGAAATATGTGATGGAAGAGAAACTTTTATACAAGAAACACTTATCGGAAGTGTTGTGGGTCTGTTGAAAAGACAACTAGGTGTAGGATCTTGCCACAGGAATGGGACTATTTCCAGGAAGTAACAATGAAGAAGGAGCACAAAGCCTTTGCATATTTGTTTGTCTGGTATCTCTTAAATGCATGTACATGATGAAGACTCAAGGCTAGAACAAGAACTCATATAAGACCACCAAGCTGTCAGCTAAACTTCAATTAAAAGTTAAGCATAAAACTTTAAAAAATCATTTTGACTTTTGAACTACACTGTAGTATAACTAATATTTTTACTTTTTTGTTTTTTCTGTGCCAGGAAAGAATAATTGCCTTTGTTGGAACTAACAGTAGCTGGCAGGTATATAAAAATTTTGTTAGCTGAGAGATATTTGAAGGTTGCTTATAGTTACCTGTTGTCTCAGTTATGTGAAAAACTGGGAAGAAAGAAACTCAACTGATGCAAAAAAAGTCAATCAATTTGGTTATATTGAACAGTTGATAAAAGATTAAGAGAGGAGATAAGGATCAGTATAAGAAACAACGTAAGTATTGCATGTTTGGAGTGGAGCAACAGATTGTTTCAGGTTAAGTGTAGGTATAAATATTTTGCAATGATTACTAAGCCATGTAACAACCACAAAAGAAAAGAATGTCTATGCTTTTATTTGGCAGTTGAAGGCCATTGTGAAATTTCCAACTAGTTCACTCAAGGAGTCAGGAAAAGAGTGCAGCTCTAATGGCTGCCTGTCCCTTGTTTGGTGTTCAGTTGTGGTGGAAAGATTTCAGAAAAAGACTATGCCTAGGTTTTTTAACTTTCTGAACCAAAAGTTAAAAAATCTCATGATTTTGTGATCTGAGGACAGAAGCTGGATAAACTAAGGTGTATCAGATTCTGCAGAAGCATTAAGCAGGCAATTCTCCATCTGAAGGAAAAAGACATGATACGATACTGAAACACAGTATTTACTAACAAATTGGCTGTCTTATCTTCTGTAATTAAAACAAGTGCTTGCAAAATTTAACAACTGTTAAAAATGTAGACTAATGCTCAGAAAAATTTTTTATTTTTTTGATGTTTGTATTCTTTTGAGCTAACATGTTCCATATTTTTTTGAACAAACATGCAGTAATGGGTTGAATCCTGAAATGGTCAGGCAGAAATTAAATTTACTCATATTTCTGTGTATCTTTATAAGGACACTCTCTGAGACAAAAGAGAATGCCAAAGAAAAGAGATGATATATGTTTATTCTTAAGGGAATCTGTACTCTGCCTACATATGTTGATGAAGCTCATATATGTTGCCTCCTGCCTGGTATCTTATTTTTGAAGTCTGTCATTTCAATTGCCAGGTGATTGGGTTTTTTTCATCACTAGGAATAGCGAAATATTTTAGATCATGCATTTCAATACCAATCCGCTATATGGAAAGACAGAGGTACACAACTTAAGTGAAAATTCTGCATTAAAATACTGGATTTTTTTTCAGAACAATAAGGCCAGGATAACAACTTCTTTTTATAAGAATAATGTATCTAGATTTTGAGAAATAGCTACAAAACATTTGAGATGTAGTGCAGCTTTACTACAAAAAGAAAAAGTAATTCTTCTTGGGTCATTAATGGTGGCGATTCTGAAGTTATCAATCAACTGAGTTCATTTGGTCTATAAAACTAGGGGATATGAAATTTAAAAAAAAACAAACAGATAAAGGCTCTTAACAAATACATCATGCAAAGAGGTAGAAATAAAATTTTCTATCTTATGCAAGTGAAGATTACAGTAAAATGATGTATCCTCAGATCACTGTCTACACTTAAAGGGACACATGTTCAATGACAGAAGGGAATGTCAAAGAGAAGAGAGGATCTGTGAGTGGATAGGAAATAGATGAGAGCACTTTCCCATCTAGCCAATTTATCTTCCAAAAGTCTAATATAAGAAAGGAAATTTAAGTCAGCCATAGGAGTATTCAGCCTGCCTCACAGCTTTAGAGACGTGCTTAGACATTTTATCAGGGTTAAGTTGGATAAAGATCAGACACAGAAAAAACCCACCTCAAAATCTAAAAACTGGCCTACTTGGTTTATTCTGGGAAGTTCTGGGAGCTCCTGAAAGAACAGTGTTCTTGGCTGTTATTCACACCAAAAAGTTTTCCCTGGGACCACTCTACAGCCATTCTCTGTCTCAAGAATAGCACAAAATGGCTACAGCAGGTGGTAAAAGCTTTCTGGTAATCTTTTATTCTGCTGTGTTTCCAGGTGATAATTGAGGAGCACAGTTGATTCCTGGCTCTTCTGCAGTATTTGCAACCTGGAAATTTTCCTTGTGAACTCTTTGCACACATGCTTCTTCCTGCCTGCCCTCAGCCATTACTCATGTTCCCACTCTGGAGCTGTGGTGGCCCCTGGAGAGCTGCATAGGGTGAGGTCCTATCACCATTACATTTTCTGACCAGCTGTGTGATGGATAATTTTTAAATCACCCAGGATGGATTTGTGTGTTTTTTGCTTTCAGTTGTGTGTCCAAAATCTGCAAAGCAGATCTGTATCTAAGAGATAAAAACAAAGAACATAGAATAAAAAAAAAATTCTACTCCAAACATTAACATTTCAGATTTAAACTAATACCTTCCAGGATGATGGGCAAATAACCTGGGTGAAAATTGTCCTGGGTGAATTTCAACAAAATACTCAGAATTCTGCCAAGAGCAAGATTGACTCTACAAATCTTAATTAATTCAAAGATTGTATATTCATATAGTCCACTCAAAATTTTCCTATTCTTCAGTAGATCATGAATCAATATTTGTAAAATGCTTTGAAGAGGACAAACACCATTTAAATTCCATGCATTAGTCATTAATATTATGGGCAGTATTGTTGACTTGAAGAGTTTCATGGGATGGCTGTTTTAAAATAAATTACTAGTGAAATGACAACTGAACAGTGTATGAAAGGAAGCTCAAAACATTCAGTCGACACAGTGTTCTAAATTCTTCCTGAAAACACACAGATTTTTACTTTTTGAATATCTTTCTTCTATTAAATGAAAACATCTGTCTTGTCTGGGATTTCTAAAAATCTGGAGAACAAATGGAAATGAGATGCAGCATTCCTATCTTTCAATTTTACTTTTTATTAATTGCAGATCATGCTGCAGTCCACGATCCAGGTGCAGTGATGTGTTTAAGGAGAGGGCCCCAAGCAATCTACACATGAACTGTGTGAGAGCATGTCTATGCCACTCGAGCAACAAAGGGCCAAGATTCCTCAGTTAGGTCAAGAGGGACCGTTCCATCCAAACCTCAGCTCAGCACTCTCACATGGAGTCCTGAGGCCAATAGGGTGGGCTCAGACCACTGCTGTGCCCCAGCAATGAAGCCACATGTCCTTGCCATCAGTGCTTAGGGATAATACTCATCGAATTTTTTTAAATTAATTTTGCTCATAATAAAAGTGAGAGATGGTTTTAGAAGCCAGGTTCAGATTTGGAACTGGTCTTCTTCACAGGAGAATTAGGATTGTTACTGGGGGTTAATTCAAGCCCTTTGTTTCTGCCATTCAGTGACTTTATTCTCTAGGCTTCTGGGTGTTTGCCTTTGATCATTCTTCTACCAGAATAATATTTTGAATTATCATTATATTTACAAATAGAATTTTCAAACAATGTCCATGAAAAAATCTGAAATTAATGATTTCAGAGTACATGCGATTCAGACACCACAAAGCATGATTTTAAATTCAGAAATCCCTTCTTGAAAAAAAAAGACCTGTTTCTTAAATTAAGAGAGAAAAAATTTTCTTAGTATAGAGTAAGCAAGGAATAATTTTTTTAACTAATTATTCATTAATAAAAAGCTTTTGTGCATCTTAGTCCAGTTCTCTTAGGTCAGATTATTTTACAATTAGATGACAAGATGTTGATTAGATACAGTTTCTTCTCATATTCATTCTGTTTTTCTCTACATTTTTTCTTCAGTATCTTGTTAAATACATTTCTCAGTATCTAATTTATTAATATAATTCTTATAATACACCAAGATTCAAAGAATCCAGACTTTAAATTTGAAATTTATAGCTTTGTAAATAAATTATGTAGTTCTATGAAATGGACACTTATTCAGGATATTCCCAAGACTGAATTTGGTCTAAATTTATATTATATAAGTAGTGTCAAACTTTGCTTTCAATAGGAAAACTTTTACTGGTGAAAAATGTCTGAGCGATGTCTAATTTGGGAGGGAAGTTTTAACCCAATTTAAAGAAGACAAAAGTTGCAAAGGATATTGTGCTCATTGACATAATGCAAGTATATATTTCTTGCTCCTGTTCTTAGGCATCTTTAATAAACAGACCTGCTTTATTAAACAGTTTGCGGTTCCTAAAAATAAAGCTTAAGTTCCTAGTAAAAGAAAGTGTACTGATGTCATGATGGTGGTAATACCAGTCTGTTATTGGTCACATAAATTCCAGAATTTCATTAGAAGTTCAGATGATTTATTTTTAAAGGAATACTGTACAAAAATAAAGCTTAGATTCAAATCTTGAAGTTTGTAAAGATCTGGAAAGAACATTTAGTGATTAATTGTTTCATCCCAAATTAGGTAACATCCCTGCTGTGAGATAAAGGAAATTCTGCAATAGTAGTCCAGCTAAAATATATGATCTTTGCTCCAGAAAGGAGTGACAGATAATTAGATGCAATACTTACTAGAATAAGACTTTAGAATTGAGAAATCAAAATTGCAAAATGATACTTAACAAAGCCTAATGGTCATTAACTATTTATTACTCGCAGCACTTTTGTGAGAGAAGGTAATTGTATTTTCCATTTACATTAAATTCTTAATGTAAAATTCATAAGGGAAATCAGCATATTCTAAGACATATGTAAGAAGATGAGCCTTATTCTTGGACTTATTCTGCACTGGTCTTTCTACCAGTCTTAAAAGCCACAATAAAAAAGGGCAGGTGAAGTGAGAAAGAGTGAGGTGAAGTAAAGGAATTCTGGTGGACAAGCACTGGGTGAAGGATCCCAAGGTTATGGTGCATAACTTGATGCCAGGGCTCTTGTGTGAGGACAGGTGCAGAAAGTGAAAGGGGAACCAGGATAAACTGTATGATCTTAATTCAGATGTGTAGCTACCCTTTTTGTAGCTGCATGGAAAGGTCTTGACTTTTTCTTGATATTATAGACAATTGGTAAACCAGGCATTGCAGATTTTTAATGGAGGTGTTACAGGCAAGTCTGAGACACAGCACTTGAGAAATGTCAAGGCCACATTGCAAAGCTTTTTAATCCCTTCTAAAAGAATTTCTGCAGGATGCTGTAATCCATCTCTCAGGGATTTACAGTGTATATACAGCTTTATTATCTCTGTTCCACTGTTGAGCATACAGAAGTAGAGATGTTGACTGAGTTGCCCAGGGCCAAACAACGTCATGCTGACAAATGTTTTCCTAGTTTCCAGAGTAATGTCATTGCCATTACACTCATGACATGAAAATGGAAAGAGATTCAGAAAATAGTATTTTGTTATCTGTGAATTCTCTTACACTGGACTTTTCAATTTACTTTTTATTAGCAAATTATTGCCTATACTTCTTAATAATAAGAAAATTCAACTAACCAAACAAGACCAAACAACCTAGAATGTGTTTTTTTTTACACTAAATCTAGATATTTCTGATTTGAGAAAAGATGGGATAATAGAACCACCTTTATACAAGTGTATGTTAAAAATTTAAATAAGATAAATCTTGGTATTGTGCTAGATATACTTTTCTTGTTATTCAATGCATTTATTACCATAGCTGTACTCTTCCTTTACTACTTTTTTGTGTGGTTGTAAATAAATTCCAAAATTCCTCATCAGACACATATATTTTTAAGTATGTTGGCAAAAAATGTCTTCACCTTACTTCCTCAAATTGTTGCAGCCCCAAACCACATGTTAGTGATATACCATCCTAAGGTGCAAGACATAAAAATCATGTCTCTTTACTCTGCCATTGCAGATTCCCATTCTGGGAAAGAAGACATTTCCAGATTTCCAGTGGGATTTTATATTCACCTTTAGCCTTGAAATTTCCCAGCAATATCAGATTTGTAAACCACAAAATTTTTCATTTCGAGAAATTAAAAAAAAAATTAATACGATTTTTAGTATATGACACTTCTGGAAAAAAGTGTCTGAGGAAATTGCTTTCATAGATGAAAGGCTACAACAAGGAGTCACAATAAAAATGCAAATGCTTTAAAGTATTCTAAAATGTCATTTTGTAATAAAGATAGTATTTACCACCCATATAGTATAATGTTTTAGTCTAGTGTAATGTTTTATTGCTAGTAATTTTGTTCTCCAGTTAGAAGGTAATAAAGCCTGCCCAAAATGATTTATAAACATATATGTATAAATACATTATGCCTGTGTGACTCCTAGTATGAAAATCACTCTAGCTATTAAGNCAGGTCCTTCTCAGAACCATGAAAAAGCCTGATTTTCATATGGGAAAAGTATTGTAATAAATTAAATTCACTTTTGTCTTTAGATGTCATTGTGGATATTGTAGATTTTTCCTCTCTATCCCCTAACAGTTATTTATAAAATAATTCTGTTACTACAAGATTATTTTTTCTCATATGTCAAACAGTACACATTCATCAAAACCTTATCTACAACAGTACATTTTTCATTTCTTCTTGCCTGTAGTAAATATAGCAGGAAAATAAAAGTATTCTTGAGAGATCTAAACTAGAATTAGATGATTGTTGAACATGAAACCTTCGTCTATATGGGATCAGAGATTCCTGTACATGCTTGCATCAAATGTGACAAAAATACAGCTTCAGGAAATAACTACCACCCTATACCCCATCTACTCTGCTGAACAATGATGCTGATGGCAACTGAAAGTGGCAAACAAATTAATAGACAGTTGTAGAAAAATACTGGAAAGATATGAGTTTGCTTGGTTGCTCAAACTCTCCAAAAACAAAGACAGTCTGTCAACCATAATTTGAAAAAACATTGTGGTTGGTTTGTGTGTGAGTTAACAGCATGAATGGCACCTAAAGTCATTACAGAGATTACAAAAGTGAAACTGAATAGTACATTAAAGCTCATAACTGTTAGTTCTTGTCAGAGGCCAATATTCTGTAATATTATCAACATTGTCTCTTTTGTATTAAGCAATGGAAAGAAAAGGGCACACCCTAATTTCACAAGTTATTACAATTTCCAGATCTGTCAAATAATTTCAAACTATGCTCTTTCTCTGCTTTTAAGTGTCCCTACTTTAGTTTAAAAATTAATACTGTAGTTTTTATAGCTCCTTTATTCTTTTTTCCTGAAAAATTATCTCCTTTTCCATTTGTTTGGTGTTTTTAGCCACCGTCACCTTCCAGGATACTTTGAGAATGTACTTATGTACTTGATGCATATTGAAAAAGGCACTGCATGGACCATACCTCACCTACAAAGCAAATTATTTATAGAATCTGTTTCTCTTTGATAAATGTGTCTGATATTTTTCAAAAAGTAAGCTTGCATTCTTTCATGGTAGTAAAGCTACCACGTTGCTGTAATAGAAAACATCTGTCTTTTATTTGAAGAGGTATCAGAGGTTCATTTATTTGTTTTTAAAGAATATAAAACTCAACTTTCAGGCAGAAAATTTCCAGCTGACTTGGGCAACAGTAAAAATTTATCAGAGTAGTGCTAGGGGGTTTTTGCCACAGCTGTCTGTAAATGGCCATGTATTGCAAGCTATCATTCCAGAATTAGTGCAAGGACTTTCTCACTGCTATTCCCCTCACTCCAGGAGTGGGGAGAGAACTTTCCTTTGCATTTTAGCCATGCAAAGTAACTTTCCCTTTAGAAATGTTGACCTATCATTCTTCTTATGTAGGTAATGATTAAGTTTGAAGACTGAGCTTCCCATGCATCTGACCTCTTCACTTGGATAATATGTTTTTTATTTCTCTCTGCAAAGTGATTCGCTGAGTTTGCATCCATTAGAATGCATGGGATCTGATAAGATGCATCTCTGAGTCCTAAGGGAACTGCCAGATTAAGCAGTTAAGCCATTATCCATCACATTTGATAAGATGTGACAATTTAGGAAAGATGTTCCTTACTGGAAAAGGGAAAGCATAAACCCCATTTTTAAAAAGGAAAAAAAAGAAATGAAGACCTGGGAAACTACAGTCCAGTGACTTTCATGTCTGTGACTGGCAAACAGAGTAGATCCCCCTGGAAATTATGCTAAGGCACATGAAAAAGAAGGAGGTGATTTGTAACAGCCAACGTGGCTTAATCAAAGGCAAATTGTGCCTGACAAATTTATTTGGCCTTCTTCGATATGGTTACAGTGTTGGTGGAAAAGAGAAGAGCAACTTATGTCGTCTACCTGGACTTGTGCAAAGGAGGGAAGGGATGCCATCCAGTGGGACACTGGACAGCTTTGATGTGATTTTGAGCAACAAGGTCTGGTGTAAGGTGTCCCTGGCCATGGAAGGGGGTTTGGAACTACATAATGTCTAAGGTCACTTCCAACTCTTCTATGACATGATTCTATGATAATCCAAGTTTTTTCTTTTAGTACTGACAGGATATAACTGTGAGCACACCCTCAAATGAGAACCTTATACTGTTGGCAGGAAGGCTGGCAGATCAGAGAGTGGGCTCACACCACAGTGTTTTTCAGGCCTGATTTTAAATAAGTATAAACTGTTGGTCATTTTATTTCCCTGAGACACAAATTACTTGAAAATTGGAAGGTCATGGGAAAACATTACTATACCACTACCCATTCCTCATATATTCTTGCTATTATGTTTGCTGCCTAGGTTTAGACCTCAGTATGATCATTCAACTGTTTCTCATCTTCTGACAATCTGAAATAAATATAATCACAAACACACCTGAAATCAATGATCAGCTGATCAGCATTGGAGGCACATAAAACTGTAAAGAATTAAAAGATTGATGCTGTTGTCAACAATAAGAGGAAGCATACCCTATATGCCAGAGGATGTAAATGCTCCCCTGGGGGAGAAGCTAGGCAATCTGACCCTCTCATTTTGTCCCTAAGCATCTACAGAGCTGCATTAAAGAGAGATCTGTTATATCAGGTCAGGCGTAGATAATGTAATTGAAACAGCATGACCACAGGCACATGTACATACACATATGATAAACATTTTGAAATATGGATGTCCCCTTACAGGTTAATTCTATTAAAACTCAGCACTGCTGGAAGAACACTCCATGCCCTCTGATTCCAGAACACTCTGCAAATGGACTAAAATACTCCAAACATACTATTAACAATTCCTTGTCTATGTACCATATTATTCTGAATGCTGTGGAGTAATCCTGTTATTCTTGGGCCTCCTCACAGATGCAGGGACTGAGATGTAAGGTCTGGAGCCTATAAATACATGCTTTCATACTTTATCACTGCTCCTTTCATTTACATGGAAAAAAATACAAGGAAAAAGGCAGTTTTCCTCAGGCAGCCAGAGTACTTGGACAGGCACATTGTTGCAGAATCATACAAATGTAATTATCTTTCTTTCTTCATTTCTTCCTTTCCTTTCCTTTCCTTTCCTTTCCTTTCCTTTCCTTTCCTTTCCTTTCCTTTCCTTTCCTTTCCTTTCCTTTCCTTTCCTTTCCTTTCCTTTCCTTTCCTTTCCTTTCCTGTGTAGGTTTTCTTTCATAGTGTAGACTTTGTGATAACAGTTCCAGTTCAGGAGGGGAAAAATGTCATATTGGGAAAATGTGTTGACAGATCCATCAGATAACAAATAACTGAGTATAAAGTGAATTGAGAGTGACAGCAGTAGCCCACTGGGGGTAACAAGCAAAAAAGACAGGAAGCCAGTGAAACATGGCAAAGACAGTAAATGAAATTAATCTTCCTGCTGACAACAAATTTCAGGCCAATCATAACCACCCAGCTTTGCATTACCCAAAATTATATTCTGGTTAAATGCATTTCCAAATTGACAGGAACTTGCTGTAGGTTTCAATCAACTGGATTTGTGATATAAAGAAATAAAAAATGGTTTTTTTCTAGATAGGGTTGTAGATTTATTTTCTATAAAGCATTAGGCTCGTTATACTTGTCTTCCATTGAATATTTGTGATTTAAGTCTCTTGGCTTAATGTGAGACAAGCATGCATGCTATAACTGTATTGCATTTCCCCTCGAGAGACTTCTGTGAGTGGTCACTTTTGCAGGGTAGTAAGCAAACACAAATCAGAACTAAATGTCTCTTTTAAGTAAGGCATAATCTTCCATTTCTTTACACTATTATGATCACAACTGATAAAGAGAATCAGAGTCCAGAAGCACAGTACAGGATGGAAAGGTCTGGCCTTAAATTAGACATGCACTGATTGAATCTAAACTATGAATAACTGGAAGCAATCTCACTTGCTTTGACAGGAGTAATTGCTTTTATTGGTGCTCTTCCTCTGCTAGTTTGCCTGATATTTCTCTATCAGTCATTCATGGCATGAAATTGTTTCTAAAGACATAATCTAAGGAACTCAGTACTCACTACTAATATATACTAATACTGTGACTACAAATATATACTACTAATACTGCTCATCATTATAAATGAAAATGTTGAATTTCAATGAAAAATATTTCAAAATGAGAACTGGGAAACACAATATATCAAACTACTTTTTCTCTTTATATGTAGACCTAAATACTGAGACAGTTATAGGAGTAATTTGAAATGTATTGACCAGCACAACTTAATCTGACTCTGTCCCATTCTATATGGTCAACAGAGACATCTCTAATTAGTTAATAAAGTAATGAAAAACAGAGAGTATTTTATGCCAGTCTTACTCTATGCTTAATTCCTTTTGAAGAATTATTTTCTTTTTTCATTTTGTTTTATTAATCCTTTCACTCATGTACACCTATTAACCACTGCTTTTGTCAAACATAAAATGACTGTCTGTCAGAACCTTGGTTTTTAAAGTGTTGCTGCTTTCATAAAAAAGATTTTCTAAAAATTAGCTATCACATATGAAGGATACAGAGGCCCAAAGTTTGACCCAACATACCTTTGTGTGTGCTTATGCATAAAAATGGACATACACCTGCACTGGAGAAATAAAGAACCATTTACTGTGGATGTCAATGGATGCCTTTACAAAAAGCTTAGACAAACATCTGCCAGGATTGCCATAGGTAAAAGTGAATCAAATCAAGCTGATGGACTAGATGAACGTCATACTTTTTTTTTATGATTCTGCAAAACATAGTAGTACTGCAGAATTACAGATTTCATATCACAGGATAGCAGCATTTTCTCTCACTGGGATCACCACCTGAATTATTTCATAAATTCATCTAATTATAGAGCTGTTGCCAGAAATACATTGACTACAAATTAAAGCTTTAAAGCAAAATGTCATCTGAAAAGCACTATATTTGATTTACTTTAGTAAGCATTAAAAATAGACCTACTTGAGCTACATAAGCACACATGTTTGCAGAATAACAATTTAAAAATTAGGTGGTTATATAGAACAAAAAAAAGGTTTTGGATGTAAAAATAAATTTCAAGATCAAACAAATACCAGGCAATAGAAAAAATCCCTGTAAAAGTAATAGGAACACCGTCTCACATGATTTCTATATGAACTTTATTTTGAATTCTATAATTAGATGAAAGTTGAAAGTGATTTCTTACAAAAAGTGTTTTAAGAACAACCACTTGCTAGACAGTGACAGATAGAGGTTAATTATATTCTAAGGCATCTCTTCTCTTATCGTGTGACTGTCTGTTCCAGTTGGAAAGCAAAATATAAAGCACCCAAAAACACAATCCTCAATCTGACTAGGAAATGTAAAACATATGTTGGAGATCTCAAGATGAGGTTCAGAGTTGGCAAATCTTCTCACAATCTGTGTGTAAATGGCTGACCCCTCATCCCAGGGGTAAGAAATGTGCTCCAGCCAAAGCATTGTAGCAGGTAGTGATTATGTGCAAGAGATGCTACATAGGTTACACAATGATTTGAGGAATTTGTCTTCCTAGACAAGGCACATGAAAATAGGAAGAAAATTCCATTTATTTAATTTTTTTCTCTTTTTGGTAGAGACATATATAACAACTTCAAAAGAACATTAAGTTTCAAAATCAAGCCACACTTAACTACTTGTTTTTTAAGTTAGGGCAATATTTCAGTTTACTCTTAGCATAAAATATCTGAAATGACTGTAAAGGATTAATTACCTTTTAACACCAGCTGATAAGCAAAATGCTGTGTATCTCTTAATTATTCAACAGATTTTTTAGCAAATTTTTTCCATTTGAGGCTAAGTCATCCCTCAAGTCCTACTCAAACTGTCAAAAAGAGGTTGGAAAGAGTGAGATTATCTAGTCATTATCCAAGAAAATAATAATTTTTTTAAATAAAAAGGATAGTTTATAAAGGTCTGTGGAACACTTTACATAGTCAGAGACTTTATCTAGCAAAAGAGTGAAATAAGAAAATCCTTGGCCCAGCTTGTTTTCAGACATATTTTTATTCTAGGTTCTAGCAACAACAAATATTCTATAAGAGTGTTGCTAATCTGTAATTGCAGAATAATATATTTTATTAAAAATATAAAAAGACAAGCCTGGTTTAATTTATGGGTTAAGTTTTCATATTAAAAATGTTTAACCCATTGCCTTCAGATTCCTTGTCATATAGAAGAGTTGAATTTTACTTGAAGGCCCTGTCTGGGATTAAATATCTGGTTTTGTCTTAGAGGGGCAAAAGGCAAAGGAGGCAGTTCCTCTGTTTTCTTGGCTCACTGACTTAATCCAGAGCCTGGACATCCGTGGCAATCCTACTGCAGCCTGTGTCTGCAGGGGAAGTTGCACTTGCAGAAACTCCTGGCCTGGTCTGCCTGCCACAGCCATGGGAGTCCAGGGCAGTTTCACATCCCTGCTCTTGGTGGCCAGGACTAGCTGCAGCAACTCCAAAGAAGTGCAGAAATAGATTTCAGAGCTTGGGTTAACACAGGCAGCTACAGATGAGTTAAATAAGCTGTGAGCAGAGACCAGATGTAAACTTCTTTGTAATTCTAAACATCTCCTGTGCCAAGTATTCTAGCCTGACCACCCCATAGCTGTTTGAAGCAAATGGAACTCATTTTTCTCTTCTTTCTTTCTGTTTTTCTTTCTGTTTTTTTAATTTTTCCTGTGCAAAGCTATTCACAGTCTCCGTTTAGACTAAAGTTTGCTGTATTGTAAACAATCTTGAACTGAACTTTTAGTCCAACCATTCCCCAGCCCTCAAATATTTTTATGCAACATATGATAAAGTGGTTCTTAGAAAAAGTTCATGTGTTGCTGTTGTTACATTGTCTAGTTGTTGGGATTAATTGTGTCAGGTGGATGAACAGCCTGCCAAGCTTCAGGAAGCCAAAGAGCAAAAGCTTTTGTGAGCTTTTGCTATTACCACTTTATTGCAGAGTAAATATCCGTGCTAGACACTGCAGATTTTGATATTGCCTAAGGGGGCTAGAGTATCAAGAGCAATGTGTTATAGTTTTCAAGTTCTGACATAATATTCTTTGGTAATTTACTACTTTGAAGTGTAGTGGCTTAACATGACAGCTTTGTATATAAAATGACAATAAGTTGTTCTACATTTTCTGTTTCTGTATGCATTTGGAACTTGAACAGGGCTAGCTCATCCTGCTCTTTTTCCAATTCTGTTGTACAAAATGGCAAGATGCTAATTGTGGTGATGGCAAAAGTACAAGTGTCTTCATGATGAAATTCATCTTACATACTTCTGCTTAAACAATTTTCAGTGTTACAATGTCACAAGCTGTACTTTTTTTTTTTTATATTAGAAACATTTTCCAAAACTAGTGAGGTTTCACAGCAGAAAATGAATTCCACAGCCTGAAGGTAGATATAATGGATTTTCTAATTATAGTGGAAATACCGATGTATTTAAATCTCCAGAGGTTTTCACTTTTTTATCATCAATGGAGCAAAAAAAATCCCAAACAAACCCAAAAATATAAAAAGTACAAATTCTATCTAAAGATAAATAGTCAAAGAAATACTAACACCATATATCTGGTTCTTGATAACATTTAGATGACAGTTTATGGCATTTGTCACACTGGGAAAGGGAAAGAAGAGATCCTTCTTAGTCCTGAACTTTTGCTGGATCGTGTGAGGAGATTGCATTTACGCTTCACTGAATAATGCTAAATCGAAAAGTCTGCTAAATTCTCTCTTTGCTCTTCCCCACCTAGATAAACCAATGAAAATCACTACCTAATACGATGATCACCCTGATCACATTGAACAAGAACTTAGATCATGGAACTGTAAAATGTAAAGAATACAATAACCATTGAAGTATCTAAGAAAAGAAGTGAAGGTCCACAGGGAAAAAAACCCCAACAAACCAACCTCAGACAGAAGAACAAAAAAAACCCAAAGCAGCTGTACTTTTTAAGTATTACAGAGAATTAAGGTGCTTCAGTCCTGGCCAGTAAAAGAAGTGCTGAATTCAATACCACACCCTGCACAGGGAAATTAGAAACGCTGAAGAAATTGCTGGAATAGTTTGGAATAACTTTCCAAAACCATGGAGATATTCTCATATCAGAGTTCTACTCTTAGTTGTTTATCTCCATCACATAAAGAACTGTGTCAGAAGCTATTACAAAAGACATTAGGGAATTTGTTTATCAGCAACTTAAATGTTCTGAACATTATTGAGGGACTTGTACAGGTACTCTGTCAGCATGGAAATAGACATGTGATAACAAAGAAAGCCACTTGCCTCTTGTGGTAGACAGAAGTGAAACCAAGACACTTATTTACAAAGCAGGGACAGAGATTCAGCAATGATTCCATTTTTCCTATTATCCCAATTGACTGACCCACATTTAGTCAGTCAACTGGCTTTGAAATCAGTGTGAGTGTTACTGCTCAGCTTTTTCCTGTCAAAAGCAACCCGTCTCTCTTTGTATCCCACAGTGAGATAGCCTGATTGAAATAGAAGCAATTAACAAATTTTCTTTGCAAAATGCAAAAGATGGCACTTCATAAGGCCCTAAGACAGCTGCATACCTATACACATTATTTTTTAGCAGGTATAAGTAGCAAAACCCTTGACTGCTGCAGAAGAGCATAGTAGCAATTATTTCTGTGAGGTGATAGTAATTGTCAGGGATGGAAGATGTTTTCCTTGTGGACAATTTCTAGAGATGAGCTCCCTTACACTGCAAAGTAAGTGTCCAGTCACAAGAGATCATCAGACTTTTGGACACAAACCCTGTAGCACACATACAGTGTTGTTTTAGCTTCATTCCCCACTGTGATATTTGGGAATTGGATTTAGCTTGGGCCCTGCTTGAAGGACCTCTCCAAGAGAATGACAAAAATTTTGTATATTTTGAGATATGAATACCAGATATTTAGAGTTATGGTTGGAGTTCAGCTGACTGTTGCTTGCCTAAAGAGAATACCAACAGTCTTCAGCCTTTTGGTTCTGTCAACACTCTCAAAAATGCTACTTCTATTTTGTCCCTAACTTTCTGTTCACTAGTCATGTACATTGCATATTAGAAATGAGTCTGGCTCTTTGAACCTCAGAGAGCTGTGTACTGCTGCAGAATATTTGGATTCAATGTTGTGAGCACCCTAGCCCCACTCCACAAACCTATGTAAATACCCAGGATAGAAGAGGAGGGCAGAGTTAAATATTAAATAAATAGTTAAAAAATAATCCCATTATTATGTCCAGTAAGGGCCAGGAAGACAATAACCAGTATAAAGTCAGTTATTTTTGTTGCTGCTGCTAATCTTATCACATTAGCAAGAACCTTGGTACAGTTCTAATTGTATCTACAGCTACCAATGTAGTGTTAAATATCAGCTTTAAGAAAACACAATGAAACTGAAAAAAATTCCATGTGAAAGTGTTTCTACACTACTTTGACACGTCATACTTCATATTAACGTTGTACTAAGTTCTATAACATATGTAATGTTGTGTAATGTATGTACAAAGTTTTTTATATTTACAAAATGAGAAAATGGTATTAATGTAAAAATAAAGGACAAAAATATTGAGTGAAAATTGTAAGGTAATGCCACACAAATTTTGCTGTATAATTTTTTTTCTTTCTTAAATGGCGGGTGTTTTTATAGGCAGGTACCAAAAAGACCCTGGAATAAGAAAATGAAATAAACAAAATTTTCTATTTATTTACTAAGAAATTAAAAATGGGGTTTTTTTGGTTGGTTGGGGTTTTTTTGCTTTGTTTCTGAGCAGAAGAATGAAGAATTGTCATAATAAAGAAAATTTCATAAGCAGAATGACTAAGATTAATTTCTTTAAACTGTACTTAATTCTGTAGAAGCAATACGTGATGTAAATTATTATTATTTTCTCTCAGAATTAATGATTAAGAATATATTTTCGTTATGAAGTGCTAACACAGGTGGTCTCACACAAACATAAAACACAGAAAAGCTTATAAATAGAAATAACATTTTATGTAAGACTATTTAGCATAATAGAAGCAAAATACAACAAAACTGTGGTTATACAAGTCCTTCTGCAGGTATTTTTTTCTAACTTTGAAATATGAGTTTGAAGTATGAATTGTGTCTGAAGCCTTGTGAAAACTTTTCATCTGTACTTGCTGATATAATGAAGTATAACACTTGTTGGTTTGGTTGAATTTTGCTCTGCATATATGCTCACTGCAGTGAAATATTACTTATACAGAGACTTTACAAATACATGAAAAATGGTTTTGTAAACATCACACTTTCTTTTGAGGAAACATATGGAACTGGTTGGAATTTTCTGTGAGAACATCCTTTCTGATGCTAATGGGATGTTTTCAACATGGTGAAGATTTTTTTTCTGCATCCAGAGAGAGAGGTGTTGTGACTTATTTGTTTCTTCCAAAACCACAGAGATATTTATATGACTGTAGATGACTAAGAAGAAAGACATCCTCAACCTCATCCCATTTCCATCCAGAAAGGACTGAGTAAAATTCAGATATTTTTCATATTAGGAGCACTTCTGTATATGTAAGTACATGCACCAATACAGCAGCACCTTGCTTCCCCTGAGATGCCAGTCACCAGCATCCTTATCCCTACCATACTAAGCATGAATGTGGAGAAGCACAAGGGCTGTGACAATAAATATAATGGTGTGTAATCAGTACTAGAAGGAGCTGCTATACCTTTTTAATTCATATAATTGAGGTTCAGTAACAATGATTTTGTAGATGCTGATACATATCAAAATGCATGAATTTCAATTTAGTTGCTCATTACTTTGCTGTCCAATAAAGAATGTTATAAACTTGTTATAGGTTTACTAGATGTAGCAAAATAAAATAAATTATGATGAAGCAAATTGACACACCCTCTGCAGATTTAGTAATAAATATTTACAAATGAGAAAGGCAATATGAGTCTTGAAGATAACGTTAGTCTGTGAAAGTATTATAGAACCAGTACATAATGAAATAATAGTCACTAGAAGGTCCACAATATTAAAAAAAAAAAAGAAGATTGCAAGGATTACAGGAATGACAAGAAGGTGATAGTCTGTACCGAATTAGAAATCAGCAACATCCTCAAAGAAGACACTTTCCCTCAGTCTATTTAGAACCGAGACTGAAGAAGCAACTGCAATGGCCTTTGAAATTTGAAGGCAATAATTATTTACATTTGACACAGGAATTATATACAATACCAGTGATCTGTGCACTTCTTTTATTATACATATTTGAGCATGAAATATTAATATTGGATCCTGCTATGAGAATTATTAAGGGACTTTGAGTCTAACCTAAAGTAGGCAATGAAGACTGTCAGTTGCTTAGTATCACCAAAATAACCCTAAGATTACTGAACTATTGAAATACAAGTGAAATAAACCCTAGGGAGTGAAACAAACAAATCAGAGCAAGGGCCAAACCAATATTTCAACATAATAATTATATAAAACCAATAAAATAAAAGAAAAAAGTTTATAATATGTATAGTGTAACTGAGGTTCAAAGTCAGAGAAGATGATTGGATTCACCAAGTGGAGAGATTTCTTACAGTTGTACATTCCTAAATTAATTAAGTTAAACAAAAAATAATCAAATTGAAAATTGTTTGTAAACCAAGTAAATAGGGAAAATGTTTTTCAAGAACAACAAAATAATTGCACTAGCAGGTATTTCATTCAGATGTACCCCATGGCATAAGCCCATTTCAGGACAGCTATAGCTAACTGGTTTGTGAATTCCTATAGTGTATGCAGATTTTCCTCGTTTTTTTCTTTAGTTTGTTAATCTTTTAGTCGTACTGAAAATCAATAGGATGGACATTGGTACTCTGCAAATATTCAAGATATGAACTTCATTTCTAAAAGGAACTAAAAAAGAATGGTATTAATCACACAGTTCCATTTTTCAGACAAGAAAAATATAGCAGAGGCAAAATGATTTATAACTATTAAAAAGATTAAAACTTCAGAGGAAGAAGGAAGGAAACTGTGAGAAGTGAAAGCATGTTCCTGGCATTTGCTTTAAGGTCTGAAAACCAGTCTGGGCCCCATCTGTACTTTAAAATAGGTGTTTAACACTCAGGTACTGACCTATGACACACTCTGTGCCCCAGTACCCCTTGAATCAGTGACATGGAGCAGGGAAGGACAGGGAAGGACAGGAAACAGCCAAGCACATATACCCTGCAAACCTTGCAGTGCTGGCAGCTGTGCATTGATAAAAGTCTCTGCAAGATTTTTGTAGGTGTGTCTTGTGCTCTGTATGAGCTGAAAGCAGTGTTTATGCTGATATAATCATATATTAGTATAAATGGCATAATGGTGTCCTTATCAAGTGTGTACATAGTCATTATGTTTATAATTCTTCTTTCAAAGGAGTCCAGCAGAAATGGGGTGGTTTTGTACTCAACCCTGAATATATGCTGTTGTATCAGCACTTCTGAAGGTCATAAAGAATGGTACATGTATTTTGCATGCTGCATGTATGCCTAATATTGTGGGCATAGAGCAGAGATTTCATATGTCTGAAGACACAATAGAATTGTTTTTTTTCTTTATTCATTAATTCATGAAAGTCAATACCAAATATGCATAATATGACAAGTAATCTCCAGTTTCCATAGAATTACATAAATCAGTAAAATTCAAAGCACATAATGTCCCAATATATCTATTTCAGTGCAGCACAAAAGGCCTAAACTGGTGTGTTGCTAATGACTAATGCAAGCTAATAACTGTTTGTGTACTTCAAGGTGGTTGAAGGACAAGCAATTCAGTTGTAATAGAAAAAGTAAGTCATTAACTCATGGAAATATCTCAACTAAGTTGGAGAGTAAAGAAAGAACTAAAGAAGTACTATATTTTTCAAGGCAAAAGCGCACACATTTGGTTTAAATGAGTTTTGTTAATTATAGAGATAGGCAATTTTACTATAGAAATACAATGGCTAACGTTTATAGAATCTTCTTAAATTTTCAATACCCTTGAAAAGCCCTGTATTTTTACTGGACAGATATGAAAGGAGCACTCTGTGACAGAAGTCTGAACAACCATTCTTGAAGAACAAAAACCAAGAACAAATTGCATATTATTTGACAGCCCTAAAATACTGCAGAATTTGTTCTGACATGATGTAATAATGTGTACTATGGAAAAAAGATCTTAGGATACATATATGGAATTTTTATCTAATTCTGTCAATAGTTACAGTCAAGCAGTTCTTCACGTATCCCTCTGGTCTACAATCATAGTCAGAGTTCTCAGAGTGAAATTCTGCTTTTTCTCTGTCTGCTTTTCACAAGAGGTCAAAAAGCTGCTACACTCCAGAGAGAAATTGGAGTGATCTTACTGAAGCTATAAACTGAAGCTCAAACATCTCATTAAAAATAAAATAAAATTTAGCATAGAAAGAAATAGACACATAAATATTTGATTATGTTCTTTGCTTGTGATATATTAATGACCCCGAGAAGAATCAAAGCCTCATTTTGGCTAAATGCTATGCAAACTTACAGAAACCACTTGTGACACAGACAGTTGTTACAGTAATTACAGCAGCAAGTCCAGCGTTGTGGAAGAAAACAGTGGGAGTGGAGAAGAGCCTTTAAAACAGATAATGGTACAGTGCTAAGGCCTGACAGGGTATATCTTAGCAACCTCAGCAAAAACAAGTTCAAAAGCTGCCGCTGATAGAGATGCAAGAGGAGGAATGTGAGTTCATCAAGCCTCAGCCCTGCCCCCAGCACGTCCTGTTCCCCTGATCCTTTGTGTGGCAGCACACTCTCCAGACCTGACTCACTGCACTGCTTCAATTTTTATATTTCTTTAATGTGCTTGATATTTAAGGAGAACAAACAGCTTCCCTTAAAACTGAGTTTTCCACATTTCTTCAAAGCTTGCTGGTCCTTCTATACTGTGTTCATGGCACATTTTCCAAAGTTATCCCTATTGTAATTATTTTTTTGATGTTCTGTTGTGTGCTTTACAAAGATATATCCTTGTTAAATTCAACATTTTTTTTTAAAACAGGTTAATTAAACCAGTAGAAATGCTTTTTATTTACAGTGTACATAAGACTAATTTTAGTTTGGTTTAGGTAAATTAAGAAGAAATGTGAGATAAATGAAGCAAAACAAAAGAAGAAAGAAATTATACCAAAGCCTAGTCTATATGTTAAATTCACTGCACTAAGCAACATCACTATCCTAGCAGAATGTTAGCATAGATATGCGAACAGAACTGTCCTCTCTGTATGGTTTATTTCGCTCAGGTGCAATCTCTGACAAACTGTGACATTTATATAAATGCAAAGAAATTTCCAAAGTGGAAATCAGAGTAAATGGAAATTGGTGTAAATGGAAAGCTCTAAAGTTTTCTGGTTTGTGTTTTAAGTATGGATAGGCTATCAGATTCTTTTTGCTCTAATTAAGTGTCTGAAATTGATTCAAATAAATGTAAGATCACAAACAGACCTTTGGAAATCTCACTGGAATTGTGGTGATGACCACCTTCAGTCCTCCAATTCTCGGAGAGGTTGCTGGCCTCCCATTCAACATCAATTTCAGAGCTGTATTATAGTCTTTTATAGCCAGGATTAAATGAGCAAGAACAAAACAAAAAAAGAAACTTTTATTTTTCCCCCACATAATGCCTGACTAAATGGTGATACTCACTGATGCAGAATGTTGCATAAACCAGAGGTATAAACAATTTTGAAAAGTGGCTATTATGGTGGATGGGCTCACATTAAACATGTGGCTTGGTTACAGCAACCACTGCAGGAAGCCTGGGAAGCACAGGCAGCTAGAAACCACGAGGCTGTCCTAGAAACATTCCCTCCAGGCATGCTCAGTTCCCTGTACATCAGCAGCCCATGCTGGGAAGAGTTGGTCAAGGCAACAGTCCTGGCTGTTATGCTGAATAAGGGGTTGGCAAGTGGCTCTGCTCACTTTGCAGGAGCAAAGGAAGTGTTTGTGTAATGGCCCTGCCATCAGAGCAGAGGTGTCAGGGGGCTGTTGACAAATCAGCCCAGGATGAAGAGGCAGCACTTACTGAGCATATCTTTCCTGCCCCTTTACTACCCTTCAAAATTTTGCATTTAAGCAAGGTCAGAGCTCTGCAGGTCCTCA
>VWYI01041500.1:1052-15001 GCA_013399455.1 Anthoscopus minutus
AGTTTATGTGTAGCCACGCTAGCACTTCCTACAGCTTTTTGTTCTCAATGAAGAGAGCAATAACTTGGTATGAAAAGAGGCAGATTCAATGGAGTGGATACAGGATTAATGTTGCACATCAATTGTGGCAGGAAGCACTTTGAGTAACACCAGAACCACACCAGAACAAGGTGCTCTATGGTCAATATCTGCTTCTTCACTTGACATGTTATGCCTTCCCAAAGGCACACCGTCTCATTCTGAAGGCACCTACAGTGCTCCCTTCACAGGACTTTCTCTGGCCACCTGTTTGCTGCTAAAAGCACAAAAGTTGAATGGGATATTATATTCATATCAAAATTCCCTACCCAATGTTCTTCAGGAATGCTCTTTCTTTCTACACTCCAACATGAGACACTGAGGATGCTAGAACACCTTCACCAATGCACTTTGGGAAGATCATTAATTGAGTTTTCACCATTGATATACTTCCGTCAATTCATCCCTACCCTGATGATATGGAAGCTTCATTAAAATTAGAGTATAAAGCCGACTTTTGTGGCAGAGCTCCATGGCACAGACAGAGACCCTATCAGGCACTGCAGGGCCAGGCTGCACAGGGCATTGAGCAACCCAGGCTAGTGAAAGGCTCCCTGACCATGCTAGGTGGGTTGGAAGCAGGTGATCTTCAAGGTCCCTTCCAAACCAAGCCAGTCTATGATTCTGTGATCAGCGGGCACTCGTTACACCTGATCAGTGGCTGAATAGGCACCACTAAGAGATATGAGCCTTAGCCCAGCCTGAACAGCAGAACAGAACAACTGCTGTATCCCCTTGGACATATGTGAACTGCTAGAGAAGAAGATGTAGGGAGAGTCTGCTATTTAATTCCTCACAATCCCACAGAAACATTAGTTCAGCAAAAATGGAATGTGGTAACATATGGATTAGATTAGATTAAATTTATTTCCAAAAGCAACAACAGCAGCAACATCTCAGATCTCCTTACCCCACTCCTCAGATTCTTTTATGCTCCCAAAATGCTATACAGTATTTTCTGCTTGCTCCAGTGCCCTTAATTGTCTTTTATAATGGCTTCAATAGTGTCCCTTGCAAAACCTTTCTGGCCCATTGGATAACAAGAAAATTGTCTCTGATTTCCACTCCATACAAGAATGGGAGTGGGGTGCCTGGTAAGGACACATGAAAATAATTTTCACAACATGTCTGGGCTCATTACCTTTGAAGCCTCTACTCTCCTGTCATATTTACTAGGCAGAATGTAATTCACTTAAAAAAAATCTAAATTATAAAAAAGACTCAGGAAACATGTAAAAAAATTTCCAGGAGAGAAACAAAGGACTAAAAGGAAATTCATTGCTCCTAAAATTTAATTACATTCACAAACTTAATAGGCTTCCTTTCCAAAGGAATAATATATTTTTGCTGTTCCTCAAGTTTGGAAAGTAATTTGAAAACAACCATGAATAAAAATTTTATCTTGATTTACTCTCCTTATCTGCAGTTAGATCTTTCTTGTCTACACCCAACTACTCCTCCTTGTTATTGGCACATAAATGACATACATTACAAGCATATAAAATATTCATACCCTTTCCATTTTTTATTTGTATGCAACCTTTCTTTTCCTTTTACAAAAATGAGCACAAACAGAAAGGAAGGATGAACACTGTATTTATCTTAGAAAGTCTAACTAATCTTTTCCTCCTATGTTTTGTTTGTAGGAAAAAAATATTGCTAAATTATACCTCATGAAATATATAGAATGTTATTATTTTTCTTTTTCCCTGAGACTTACATTTCATACCAGTCTCTGCAGTTTTCCATCTCTGGGGAAATTTGAACAGATATTGCAGCTTATCAACATCATTATGAAAGGACAAAATTGGCAGAACAGAGGTAAGGGCTATGAAAATTAGGAAGTCACTGTTAATAACTGCTCATCTAAGAGCTACCACGTTGATATTGACTCAGGACATAGCCTCTTTTGGGATTTAATGGCCAGTGTGAATTACAATAGTAACATGTATTAATTATTTTTATTCAAAATGTTAGTATTTCAGTGGCTAAATGGATTCTACTCTTGCATGATTTTAGCCAGAAGTCTCATAAATTGAACTGCTTATGGCGCTTGTAGTGCTGACAGAAGAAAGCTGAGCATAGTGTTAGCCTAAGGAATACTTCTAAGTATTCACCATTCCTAAAAAACAAGCATATCTGTTGTTAAAATGCTAAGGGGTTTTTGCATTTGGAAATGAGCTGTTGAGTGGACGACACTTTGTACCTTTGTTAACATGACAGTCTCCTAAATCTTACTGCTGATGTGAAGATTAATGACAACAGATAGACTTGTCTTCTCCAGAAAGGAAAAACATTTAGAGAAAGATGCAAGTTTATCACAGAAGTCTCAGAACTGGATCTTGATAATATGTTAATAACAGCAGTGAATGGTTCAAGGCATTGCACTCTAAAATCAAAGCTTCCCCAAATTTACCAAAGAGTAATTATTGCAGTAATTAAAGACATTGCTGCATGTGTTGGCTAGTAAAATATATGGGAACTTCACAGCTCCTTACACTGGAATTTCAGCTCAGTTCAAATAAAATGTTTCCAAGCTGCTCTGCAACCTTAAACCACACTGATAAAATATGATATACTATATCTATATAATACAGTGTATGTATATATATATACACTATATCTATAGTATATCTATATGGTGTATATCTATACTATAAATCTATAGTGTATATATATACACACATACACTATATATATATGAGATATATAAATATGACGTGAGACTGATCAGAATCATACTGGAATGGGAATTTCTTTTCATTTCTGATTCACTACCCCTACCTTCACTAAAGCATGTATTTCTCAGTCCATCAGACTACTAGTCACCAAAACAGCCACATCACGAGCCACATATTTGGCTTTACACAGACACACATAGTGATAAACTTTAAATAAGAATTGAGACACAACTATTGAAATTTTGTCTCACTAAACCATGAGGAGTTCACACCCCTAAAATGAGCAAATTATACTGGATGAAATTAGAGAAAAAATATCCTCATAAAAATTAAGGTACTTATTGCAATGTGCAAGGGATATAAAGAAAGTGAATTTAACTCTGACTGTGCTGGTTCTGGCTGGGGTAGAGTTAATTTTCTTGACAGTCGGCTGGTAAGGGGTTGTGTTTTGGATTTGTGCTGAACACAGGGTTGATAATGTGGAGATGTTTTTGTTATTGCTGAGCAGGGATTACACACAGCCAAGGCCTTTCTGCTTTTTGTACTGTCAGTGAGGCTGGGGTTGCACGAGAAGTTGGGAGGAGACACAGCAAGGACAGTTGTCCCCAACTGACCACAGGGATATTCCATTCCACATGGCATCAAACCCAGTATATAAAGGGGAGAAAAAGGAGGAAGAGGGGAGGCATTCAGAGTGATGGCATTTGTCATTCCCAGTAACTGCCATGGCTCTGCTCTCCTGAAGATGATTGAACACCTGCCTGTCAACTGGAAGCAGTGAATTAATTCCTTGTTTGCTTTGCCTGTGTGTAGCTTCTGCTTTCCCTATTGAATTGTCTTTATCTCAACCCATGAATTTACCCTTCCAATTCTCTTTCCAGTCCCACTGGAGGGGGAGTGAACAAGTGGCTGCGTGGGCCTTCGTGTGCCTGGGCTTAAACCACAACAGAGACGTTTTAAAGCCATCTTATCAGGGAGTCTACAAAATAATCATAGGCTTTTCTTTTCCTAAAATCAGACATTGTTGCAGTCACAATAAAGTAAATTTAAGAGTACTCTCCTCCTTTCCAAGTCACATATTGCTATTTTTTTCACCTTTCTTCCTTTATATATAAAAAAGCAATGGGAAGGGAGAGGTAACATCCTGTACTGCCAAATTTCTGAATAATCAGAGACCAATGATTTTCTTTGCATAATGGCAAAGCTGGCAAAAAGACAGGGTTGGGGCTTTTTTTAATTTTCCTAAAACAATTAGGCATAAGTGAAATGAAGAATCAGTAATATTAAGAATGCACTATGTAAGAGGGAGAGCCAGAAAATTCTTTTGCTTTTCTGCCTAATAAGAAGAGCTTAAAGTCCCCCTCAAAAGTAATTTGGCACAGATGTCTAGATATTCAGTACATACATCTAGTTCTATAATGCATGAAAGCAAAAAATAGCTCATAAAAACTATGGGTGCACATTTTTCTACATTAAATTTTTGCTGCAAGACACAATGATGTCCCTCAGATAGAAAAGCATTGAAACCAGTTTTCTAAATATCAGCAACAGAAGATTTTCTCTATAGGCTCTCTCCTTGCACTAGAGAGAGGATACCATAGGAGTTCACACCGGAAAGACACAAAGGAATAACCTGGCAATGGCACACTTCCTTTTACAAGTAGCAATAAGCATCTAGCTCTTACAGGCAGTAATGCTCCTTGGTGCTTCCCAAGACAAATTACTCATAACCACATCCATACAGTTTATGGGAACAAAATATGCAAGAATCAACAAGGACAGTCTCAGAATTTCTTCATATAGCTCTTGGCAACCAGAGGAGATGCTCTCACTGACCATCAAATTTTTCACTGCCTTCACTATTACCCTTTTCTTAAATCTTCCTCAGGTCTTGTTTATAAATGCTTTTGCTCTCTCTCTCTCACCCACAGCCTTCCCGTGCCTCTGGTACAAAAGCCCACTAAATCCAAACCACTTGCATATGACAGAAGGAGCATAACTCTTGAACAGATCATAGGCCCTCACCAGAACCAGCAACACCTGCTTGTGATGATGCTGTGTATCACAAGGGCCTCAGTCACCCATTGCATCAATTCACATATGAAAAAAGGGCTCCACTGCAGAGACCTGCACAGAAAGCTGATCAGGACAACGTAAGAGTATGGCAAACTCACTGTAAACCTGTGGACCCATTGAGCAGACCAGAAACCTGGCAGCTTCAATCTGCCTGCTGACATTTACTATCTGGCTTTAAAAAAAACAACTAAGAATATCCTTTTAACTCTTGTTGTAGGATAAGGCTGTAGTTCTTCTTTTGTTCCTCAAGCCGAAACCCTGTAATTTGCTCCAAAACTAGGACTGGATACAGGTGACAAGATATAGCCAGATTTCTTCCTTAAGGTATGGCAGGAGAGGGTAATGAAAAAAGACAGTGTCTTTCCCTGGATATGGCAGGGATGGGAGGAGAAGGAAATTAGAAACCTGATAAAGTGAAGAGATACTCTACTGTTCTGACAAAACATACCAGGGGCAACCACGACACAGGATTATGTTACCCCTGCCAAAGGCTCTAGTAAAACAAAAATGCCTAACATAGTAAGAGCCACACAATCCCATATTATGCATGTGTATCAGCAGCTGGAGTAATACCAAATACTGAAATGTTTTGTTTTCAAGTCATCTGCGTGACCTAAGAAGGGGAAAAAGAAAATTACACCTGGCCTTTGGAGGGGGCTCTGTTCTGGGCAGTGACTCCATTATAGGCTGAGCACATGAAATCCCACCTCTATTCCTCTCTTCAACATGTTTCCCTGCTATCTTCTCCATTCCTTGCTATTGCCCTGAACATGTCCAAAGCTGCCGAGAGCTGCCCAGTCACACCCACACTTCCCCTGCCCCTGAGCCCCAGTACAGGGAGTGAGGATCATGGCACTGGGCCAGGTGTAGTACCTGTAAGCACAGTACTACCACAGGGAGGGAGAAGGAGCCCCAGGCTGGGTATCCCTAATGGACTTGGCACAAGACATCTCTGAGCAGCTTGAGAAAAGCTGCCAGGGTGAAGGCAGCACCCTGCAGTGCTAAAGACTGGAGAAGCAGCTGTGAAATGAGTGAACAGTCAAGCCTTCTTTGGTCTTTCTTGGGTAAGAAAGGTCCTCACACCAGACCTAGGTAACTCTTACTAACAAGATCTGCTAATTAAATTCTTCTAACATTGTAATATCTCTTTCAGACTAGTACTGGGTTTGACCCTACTGGGTTCCAAAGCTTCCACCTGTCCTTGCAACCTTCAACCAAAGCTTCTTGTCTACAATAATCCCAAACTCTGTCAATGGCCATTGTAGTCCCACAGCCAGCTCCCATTCCATATGAATTAATTTCCTAGGAAGTGGGGGTGAAGCAGTGAATCTTAGCAAGTCCTCAGCACACTCCAAGCACGGTGTGCCACTAAGCTGCACTGCCCTGAATTAGAAAAATGTTAAGAGTCAGTTGTAATTGGTCTGTCAGTTTGATCTTTGTACATCACTCACCTGTACAGACATGCTGGTATAAAGCAGCACATTTTCTGCATATTTATATCATTTTGCATTTGAACAATGAGCACCAGCTGAATTCTAATTTCTGTATTACATGTACCGGAATAACTTGGAATAAAGGGAGTGAATGCTGTAAAACCAGAGAAACCTGCTACATCAGCTTACCCTACTAAGGCTTCTCGCAACAGTAATTCTTGTGGTCTAGCACTTAAAGCCCACTTAGAAATTCCCTTATATTTAATAATCCCAAGACCCCAAAACCCTGACTCCTTACATTTCCTGTAAGCTGTGTTACTTGCCTTTTAGGTGGCAGTAGGCAATATCAGGTTTGGATTGTCTCTTTAAGAATGGAAGTCTTATACTTCCAATAGTTTTTCTACTTAATGCTTTTCCTAACCTTATAAATCAACACCTCTTCTATACATAGATTAACTCCAGCTCATTGCCATCTTCCCTACCTTTAAAACACTAATTTTCATCATAATGCTTCATCTTCAACTGTAAAGGCTTGTTTTAAACAGGAGGAGCAAGTCAATTTAAAAAAAAAATCTTACTTACAGCTTGAGAAGCCTGTCCTGCCATAGCCTTTTTGAAAGCCATACTTCTATTAACTTTAAAAAGAATAAATAAAAAATCACATAACATAGATAATTAGAGTATTTAATTGCTGCAGTCCTTAGATGCACACACAGCGGCTTCTCTTTTTATCACAATCTCTGCCAGGAAACTAAACAAGCTTCCATACATTTTAAGCTAAACCCACTACAAGACCATTTATTTACAAAGCAGTAACAAAGTTAAAAACCTACCTACACTATTCTGGTTTAATGCCAACAGGATCCCCCATCCTGTGAAGAACACTTATATACAGAAGTTTCCATTAGGCTGTTCTAATTAATCTCAGATTGGTTCCATAGTCCCTGATGTTAATCAGAAGTTTCCAATTAACAGCACTACCTGAATCACATTTTCATGTTAATTCAATAAAAGTGTCAATTCTTCGCATCCCCAGCATAACTTCTTCATCCAGAGCTACTGAAACATATATTTACAAAGGAAGGCAACTGTTACCTAAACTGGAAAAGCCAAAGTAAAGATGCCTACTATAGTAAAGGTTAACTGATAATTATCAAGACTTAATGCTAAATAATTTATATCAAAGGTCTGTTGAAATACTGTACAATACAGAGGTAAGTAAGAAAATATTAGTACCAGTGGGTTCCAAAATTTCTGCCCTCTTGAATTTTATCCAGCTGCAGCCCCTATACAGAACAATAACGAAGTGAGCAAGCTCTTGACATTAAGCTTTTCTTAATTTTTTTGAAAACAAAAAGCCTCATTTCAGCTTTCTACAGTAACAGCATCATAGTTCACAAGTTTTAGGTATTCTTCATACTTCATCTGGTAGAGACATCCGTCCACTCTCCTTGTCCCTAAATTAAAGCTTATATTATGTATTATGATATTTTTAAAATGTTTTAGAGAAGTTCTTACTTGCTGAGTGCCTGGTAAAGTTCAAGGCATTCCAGTACATACTTGGTCCCATACGTGAAAACTTCAGATCAGCAAGTTGATTTTTGGCTTTGCATATTAATCCTCCCTCTTTTCAGACTAAGGGAAGAATAGAAAACTTTCAGTAGTAAATACTGCAATGCTCTTTTGTAAAGTTTCTCCACCTGGATACATAAGCGAAAAGGGAGAATTATGTTCCACCATTCCACAGTGCTACACAGAAATTCATCTCCCTCACATCTTCCCCAAATCATACTTACTGTGGAGGTGAAGATGAAAGCTGCACACTTGTTAATGTTCCCAAACCAAAATGGGATGATGTGCAGTGGGAATCTTTTAAGATTGGAAAAGATTAGATGTCAAATCCACCAAAACTTTGAAGGCTCACCCTCTGTGCACACCTTGCACTGGGTGGTGCCTAGAGAAAGCCTTATCTATGGAGATGATGACAATAAGCAAGGAAAGGATCTAGAGCTCTTGCAGTCCCCCAGTCTCACTGCTGGTAACTTGACAGAAAAACAATTTCCTTTTGAATTCCTTCAAAAGGAAAGCAAATCAGAAGGCAGGCAAATTTCTCCCAGTGACATTTTTTATACATATACACATTTAAAAGGTGACAAGAATTCCTCAGTCCAGTAAGCAATACCATCCACTGCAATGAGGATCAACAGCACAGCAAAGGAAAGGAGACTCTATGGTCTTCAGAGATGAGAATTTTCCAGGTGAAAACCAAAAATTATGAAAGGTCCAAGTATAAAGATTCCAAACTTTATAAATAAGTTTCAACTTATAAACTTATAAACTAAATAAGTTTAAACCTTAAAAAGAGGATGCATCCCCCATTCTACTTACTGTTTAAAACTGTCTTCTTGGGTTAGGGAAAATATGAATTGTGTGAGAACACAACCTTTATAGCCTACAAGTCTACCAAAGAGGTCCACCTAGCAAGATCAGGGGAGCACAACAATGCTAAACTAAGCTGTACAGAAACAACTTCTCCTTTTGCTTCATTTGACCTAATATTGCTGTTTAGCTTTTAGGTGTATTTAATCCCAAAATAAAGAAAAAAAACCCCAAAAAAACAACAACTTTGGAAACTTCCTAATATTTCTTTCTGGCACTAGGGAATAAAAAAATAAAGAAGTTTTTTAAACAGTTCTAAACAGACAAAATAATCAATAGTTTACTGTTTTAAATGAACAAACCAGGCTTTTCTTCAGTTCTAACAAACTAGTTAGTCTTTCTGGGTTCATATTATCATTATGGCTTCTTTCTCTTACTTCCAATACCCCTGGATCATGCAGGCAACCCTTCAACAGGTTTTACACATTTCTAATTACACTGTGGATTTAAAACCAAAGCTTGGAGGTCCTAGCAAAATAGTCTCATCAAATTATTTTTGTCTTATGTCCAAACCTGATGGAACCGTGCAGAAAAGTCTGTGTAAGGTATTAGAGCTAAAATATTGGGAGGTTTGGTTATAGGCTACAAGAGCCCAGAACAGGCATGTCTTCCACAGTCATCTTTGTATTTAAAAGAACACCAGGAGATTAAATCTCCCTGTCTCCTAAAACTGTGGGTGGAGTGGTTTTTTGTTTTGGTTAGACTTGGTGGGGTTTTGTTGTTTGATTTGTTTGCTTTGGCGGGGTATTCTGTTTGAGGTTTTTATATTTGTTTATTTTTAATCCTTTTAGGTTCCTTTATGTCATTTCCTCTAAACCTACTGAAGATTTTAAGAAATAAAGGGAATTCAAGGACAGATGATAGAAGTGATTAGAGGCTTAGACAGACACACATATGAAGAGTGATTATTAAAGTCTGCCTTGCTTATAGACAAGATGAATAGGAGGGATCATAAGAGAGACTCAGAAAATGAGAAGAGGCATTCCACAGATGTTTTCTCATCAGTAGAAAGCAAGTAAATTTCTGTTTATTTGTTTTTTTTATAGTGTAAGCCTTTTATATGTGATTACATGAGAATTAAATCAGCCACAAAACCACTGATTCTGCTGCTAGTCTCACTAAGGCTGAAAGAACAAGATTGAAATGAAGCTTCTATATTCATTTGTAAATATACCGCACCTGTTCCAGGTAAGGTTTTTGTGTTTGCTTCTTTTAAATAGAGGAAGGATTCTTACAATTCTAAGTATGTTTTCTGCTAATAAAGAGAAAGTTCTGATTAGGCTCCAATGTGCAAGAAATCAACTGGGACTTCCTGTGTCTCTCTCTAACATATCTGGTACTTCTTAAATGCAAGTAGACTTCTACATAGACTTCAGATAGGATGCAGTAAAGGAATTTGTGTTTTAGCTGTAGTGGAAAAGGATTTTTCTCCTCCAAAGCCATACATATAAGTTTATAGCCCTGATGAAATGTGAAGGCTTCTTGTTCAGTAATGGGTAAGACATCAAGAGTTAAAAGCAATGTCCTGATCAGCAGATTAAAACAACTACAGCAAAAAGGATAGCTTTAATAGACCCTTATAGAGACCCGAAAGGCAGTCTTGACATAGTGCTCTTGAAGTAAAAGTCAACACAGGGAGGCATAGGTTAGCATAGCCAGGCTAGTTTGAGCATGAGGAATGTGAACTATTGCAATTGCATAGACCTCTGCATGGATTTACTGAGCAAGAAGTACGGTGTAGCCAGAATCTGGACACCCTAGTCTTCCACAATGCTTACTGCAAAATCAAGTCCCCGAAGAAAGCACTGTGACACTTATTTTAACTATCCTACAAGCTACATTCCAGCAAGAGCAGTACTTTGTTCATGACAACTAAAAACACAACTCCTGTTCCCAAACCTGGTCCTACTTCCATATTTTATTTTGAATTTGAATTGATTTTGAATGTTTTTCAAAGATTTGTATTTGAAGAGTTGCAGGAATCAGCTAGTAGAGGATGTTCAGTACAGTGCAGCTGCAGCTACTGGCATTAGCAGAGAGGACTGGAAACATTTTACATGGCTGCATTGTCCATGGATTCTACCAGCACCACTGGAGCAATCTGCAATAATCCAGATTACAGTGACCAGGTACTATTGGCAAGGAGAGACAGGCAAGGTCTCCTGGACTGGTACCCTCCTTAAATCTGGAGATGGATGACTTTCCAGAACTAAGGCAACCACATGGCTATAAAACTACACCCACCACCTAAGTGCAGTAAGGCACAAATTCCATTACACTCCAAGTAATAATGATTTTATGCCCCACCCAGTACTGCCATACACAGCATAGCTGGACTCCCTTGAGATTCATCCAAAGAAGAGCACTTCCAAGAAGAGAGAACAACTTCTCCCTTAAAATATTTGGCAGCAGCAGTGACTCTCCTATATTAAGAATGACCCAACTGTACTTCAATAAAGTATTCTCCCTCTTTCAGTCAGGGGGAACTTCACACAAAAGGTGACATATGGAGAGTTATTAGCAGAACCCACAGTATTCACAGCAGAACCCACTTCAAATGGCCTCAAAGGAGAAGGTATTGAACAGACCTGTTGCTATGCACTAAAGAAGCTTTTTGGTTGCAGCAAAAATATTTCAATCCCCTCAGACTCTACCATTTACAAACTCCAAAGGCTATATTCACAGTAAATTTTTCTAGCACTTCTGCAAACTGAATTTAATGATACCTTCCTACAGTATATACAGCAGCACTTTTAGAACTGTCATTGTACCTGTCCATAGAAATGGTGTCACTTTCTCATAAAGAAAATCCTTAGCTGAGCTTGAAAGACATGGGCAGTAACCTTTAGGCTGGAGAATTCCTTTAAAACCCTCCCACCTAAAAACTGGACTCATTACCCTATATTATACGGACTAGAAGATCTAACTTCTGCTTGGACACCTCTCTTTTCCCCAAACTCTATTAAGTGGATCTCACCTTACATACATGTCCTATGCTGCTACCAAATTCTGCTCCAAGGCATTCTTCACACAGCAAATCTCCCTAAATCTGCTCAGGCTCTTGAGAACCACCCCCACCAGCTCTGAATTGTTGTGTTCATGAACTGCATTGTTCTTCTCCATCCATGGTTGGGAACTACAGCTTTAACTTCAGCTGCTCTGATGATTTTTATTCAGTCTCTAAATAAAAACCAGCATTCTAATTTCTCCTTTTTTCTATATTATAGCACCAGTTCTTGCTGCTCCAGTGCGTGACCGTTTCTACCCCTTTGGCTAAGGCAATAAGAGAAAATTAAGGCAATTTACCAAGGAAAAATTCCAATTTGTCTGGACTAAGTACAAATAGATTTAATACAAGGTCTTACCATCATCAGGAACATACAGCATGCTGCTACCATACCTAAGAATTATACTGCAAGTTCTGTGATATCTGACACAACTTGTAAAGCCCAAACCCTCGAGCATCACAATTACGTACAACTGTAAACTTGTACAGAGTTGTATTTCCAGTCCTCATGGCCACAGGAAGGGAAGATGACGCTAATTCTGATTAAAAGAAATCCAAAATCAGACAGAAGACCAATGCTTTTATAAAATTGCCTTAATCATGAGTTTTTTTAAAAAAAGTCAATGCACAAGTACAATAAGCAACACAGCATTAGCCACGATGCTTTATACTTTTAAGCAAATCAACTAGACTACAGAGTAGAGTTTAACCCTTAAATATGCCAAAAATTATGAAGATATGTAGCTTTTCTCCATGGACACACTTAGGTAGGTAGTATACAGAAAGATCAGTGAAGCAGAAACTAATCAGTCCAACTTCCAACAGAGAAAAACAAAGGAAATGCGTAACATTGTTAACTCCAATATGACTAGCATGTGCATCCACTTTACAGTGTGAAGAGCATTGTAGATTCCAGTAGTAATGCTACAGTGTATAGGGTTATCTATCTTTAAAACATTCCATTATTCTGAAGCAATCTGAATCACACAATCTCCTTTTCATCACTGTCAATAAATGGGCTGAGGAATACTGCTAATGTGCAGTACAGGAAAATAAATCCCCCAAAACCTCTACCCAAGTCACCCCATAGAAAAGATATTCCCTCACAAATAGTTGATCCTTACACTTTGAACCATAAAGTTCATCTGTTGTCAGACACAAGATTTCAGCACAGAACAGAAAACATAATTTCTGCCAATATCACAAGTCAGCTAGAGCAACCTCATTTTTCCTTTCCTGCAGGGCTGGGGAAGAAAGGGCCATTTCTTTACATGTCTTTGAGCTGAGCATTTAGGTAAGAATTTTAACGTAAAAAGCCAAGTGCCTTCATCAACAAAACACTTACCATAAAAGCCACTAAATACATGAAAGGATCATAAGCTTTGCCTACACATGTTTATGTTTATATATATATCATATGAACAAAACATAAAGAAAGATGAACTTGCCAGGAGACTATAAGAAAAACGATTTCATAAAGCCATACATCATAGACACATAATGTATTCTCACTTTATCCCTAGAACACATAGGTGCACTTTTTCTGCCAAGTTCCATCCCTGCCACAGCCCTCTTTTAACTTCATAAAAGGAATCATAACAATTCCCTGCTGCCAGATATAATCACCTGCTCCAGAGTTTATTAAACAAACCTAGAGAAATAGAACCAAGCCCTAGTATTCACCAATATCATCGAGACAGAGTCGTGGCATTAAATCATCGGCACTGTTGACTCTGGTGAGTAAGTGTTCTATTACACTTGCATCCCTCTAGTTTCGATTGCGGGGATACCTCGAACATTAGTTTCTATCCAGTTTAATTTCATTTGCACACCTATACCAAGAAGCGTTCAGAGTACGAACATGAAAGATTCACGGAGAGAGAAACCTTCCCTTTAGGTCGCCAGCCTAGCAAACGCGGAGACCTCACGGGGAACGTGCTGTAGGTTGGTGGCTGCCTGTCAGAGCTCGGCACCCAAATGGCCCAGGCAGACCCAGCGGGCCGCCTGCTTTCACACGCCTTACCCTTGTCTTGCGGCGCCGGTGTCGCTCCGGGTCCGAGTACGTCCTGTCCACGGCGAGCGCCGTGTCGCTGCCCGGCATGCTTGTGCTTGTGCTGCTGCTCCTGCCGCTGCCCCGCGCCGGGCGAGGTGCCGCCCAGGGCCGCCCAAGCACCAGCCCCGCGGCCGCGGGACTGAGCGGGATCGGGATCGGGATCGCGGCCGTGGCTTGGGAGC